>JAPTYQ010000012.1:2175644-2196669 GCA_029814465.1 Ostorhinchus cyanosoma
TGTGTGTGTGTGTGTGTGTGTGTGTGTGTGTGTGTGTGTGTGCGCGCGCGTCTGTCTGTTGCGTTTCCTAATTCGGTTTGTCGTTGCATCACATGTCGCCTCATTAAACCCGGTCTGTTTGAGTGACAGCTGTGTTTACATGTTTAGTTTAGTTGTTTGTTTGTCGTCGAGGACGTTTTGTTAACGAGGCGTTCAGCTCAAAGTGAAACGCACAACAAACAGCAGTCTCCGTGGTAACAGATCAGCTGTCTGTCAGCTGACATCTGTCTGCGTTTAACCTCCTGTGATGATGTGATTGATTTTACCTCCTGATTGTTATTATACGTTTTAAGAACCATGAAGCAGATGAATGAACTGAGGAGCCTCTGTGTGGAATCTAAACACTGCCTTCAACAGTCCTTTACTCCTCCATGTTCAGTCCTTCTTTCTCTTCCTTTTCCTCCTCCTCCTCTTCCATATTCTTCCACCTCTTTTCTTTTTTTCCTCTTTTCCTTCTCTTTCTCCTTTTCCTCTTCCTCCTCTTCCTGTAATTCTTCTCCCTTTTCTTTTCTTCTTCCTCCTTTTCCTCTTCCTCCTCTTGTTTCCTTTCTCCTCTTTTCCTCCTTGTCTTTTCTTCTTTCTCCAATTTTCCTCCTCCTCTCCTGCCTTCTCTTCTTCTTCCTCCTCTTCCTCTAATTCTTCTTCCTTTTCTTCTTTCTCCTCTTTTCCTCCTCTTCATATTTCTCCTCTTCCTCCTTTTCTTTCTCTTTTCCTCTTATCCCGCTCTTCTGTTCTTCTCTGCTGTAAATTAAACTTTGACATGTTTTAAATTTGCTTTTCATTTTCATCACTTGGAGTCTGAACTCTTAATGAGAATCTGTCTTAACGAGGACGAACACTTAACGAGAATCCGGAATGAGAAGGAAAAACTCTCATACAGTGACGCCACTCTCTGATTGGTCCATCTGCAGGGCTGGCCTGTGATTGGTCAGAGTCTGAGGCCTGAATATGAAGCCTGGGAGATGACAGATAAATGTTAATTACCTTAATTAAATATGTAAATGAGCCCCGTCATCCAGTGGAGTCACTCCAGTCAAACGTCAAATGAGCTTTAGATTTTAGCACAATTTCAGAAAATTGTAAGAAGAAAATTATCCAACGTAAATAGAAAACTAGAAAAGCACTCGGAGAGCGCAGACCTCCTCCAAGCGCGGAGCTGACAACTAATCTATGTATTGAACTAGTGTGTTGACCCGTGGGGATCCACAGGTTCCAGCTGGTGTCGTTTTTATGCTGGTGTGTATTGGTTCATGCTGTACCGCATTTGTCCAGCAGTCACCGCCAAAGCATTCTGGGTTTAGCAACGTGATTGCAAGGCCATTGTTTCCAAAAAAATTTCAAAGTGATCCAGAATCCAGGATTTCTTCTGGATCACTCCCAAAAGTTAATCATTTCTTCCTTGTGCCGTTTCCAACAAATCCTGAAAATGTCATCAAAATCCATCCATAACTTTTTGAGTTATGTTGCACACAAACAGACAGACAAACAATCAAACGCAGGCAAAAACAGAACCTCCTTGGCGGACGTAATGATGTGTTTCAGTTGAATCCTGTTGTGAATATTCAGAGTTCATAATTGTTTTCATTTTATTTCGTCGTTTTTTTTCTTCTCATTTTTATCCTGTTGCAATTTTTATAGTTTTGTCATTTACATTGTTTTCTGTTGTCTCATGACCTTGGTGTTGTTTTTTTCATTTATTTTGTCTTATTGTTGTCATCTTGTTGCGTCTTTTGTCATTTTCATTTTGTTTTGTCATTTTCATCATTTTTGTCATGTTTTTATTCGGTTTCATCAGTTTTTCGTTGTGCATTTTTTTACTGCATTTTCATTGTTTCATCAGCTTTGTCTTCCTTAGTTTGTGCATAGTTTTTTTTTCTATTTTTGTCATTTATCTTTTTTGTTTCTTTGATTAATTTCTGTTCTTTTGCCTCTTTTTGTTGTGCTGCGTTTTTTTGTTTTTTTTTACACCACTGATCATTTTATCATTATTTGTGTCATTGTCTTTTGACTTTGTGTCCCTTTTGTCATTTTATCGTTTCATTCACACCTTACTGTGTGTTTTGTTTGGTTTTTTTTGCATCTTTTACTTTCTTTTCCTTCCCTTTGTGTCTTTGGTTTGTATTTGTTCTTTTGCATTGTTTTTGTGATTTTTTTTTTTTTTCATTTTTAAACATTTCATCAGTCCGTTGTGGGTTTTATTTTGTTTTTTTTGCTTGTGGTTTTTTGCGTCATTGCCAAAGTTTCATCTTCATCTTACATAGTTTTCAGCATCATTTATCATTTTTACCCTACCCCGAAGGGGAGACAGGGGTATTGTTTTTGGTTTGTTTGTTTACACTTAAGCAGCAAAACTATTGGTTGAATCCAGAACAAATTGACTTTATAGATTGCCAGTGACCCAGAATAGATGTTAATACATTTTGGGAAAAGTAAGCCAAAGTTCCAATTTTTATGACTTTTAAAAAATCTTCCCATTTACTTATAATGGATGAAATACATGTGAGGGGTGGGGTTTGTTGTGCCAAGCACCACTTGTTTCACGTTGTGTTTTTGTGCCGTTTCCATCTTGTCATTCCTTCTTTGTTATTGCCTTTGTGTGTATTTTATGCCGTTTTCATATCTGTAACTCACTATCATGGTTCTCATTGATATTTATATCCCCAAAATCTCCGCTGCTCTGCCAGTTCCGCTGCCATCAGTTCCCCTGCTGCTGCCACCACTGAATATCCTTCGTGTTAAAAAAGATAACTTGAATAATATTGGGTTTAGAAATTCCATATTTTCCATATCAATGAATATCATGGAGAGGAAGAACTGATTTGATTTTGGACAATTTGCTTTTTCTAGATTGGCCACAAGGGGGCACTCAAAAGTTTGAAATCACTAAACACTCTCTTGTTCATATCTCGGGAACTATTTGTCTGATTGACTTCAAAACAAGTGCAAATGAAAGGTCATGCCCTGGGGATTGCCTAACGTCATGACATCATTAAGGATTGGGGGCGTTCAGGGATATACCCCTAGCCCTCCCTTTCGATGGTGTAGGCCTGGTTTTCATCATGTTGATACATTTTTTTCCCCAGTTCTTCAGTGGAAATGCGATGTGAGGAGGTGTTCATGTGCAATTTTGGAGTTTGTAACTAGAAGTTACCATAATTCCCATAGCATGTTAAGGCAGCATTAGACTGGTCCTGTTATAGAGCAGAAAAAGAAGAGGAGGAGGAGGAGGAGGAGGAGGAGGAGGAGGAGAGTTGTCTGTTTTCATTTTGTGTAACATGATGAGACATGGAGACGATGGACTCTTCATTATCACCTCACTAATTTAATTATCTCCTCCACCTCCTCCATCTTCTCCATACATTGCAGGAGTGTGTGTCTGTGTAACGGTTGTGTGTCTTTGTGTGTATGTATGAACAGTGATTGGCAGCTGACATTCACTTGTTTAGCAGTAAAATGTCAGAGTCTGAATATTCCTGTGGTCGTGTTTGACCCCGTCTGTCTGCCATAGGAGGAACCCCCGCCTCCCGCCGTCACATGTTCATGTTGAGTGACCACACGTATGTTTTTAATCTGTTTCTCCCTCACCGATCACTGATATTTAATCAATAGAAGAGCCGCTTGGATGGATTCAAAGTGTGGTGCTTTATAACTCAGCTCTGACCTGGATATGTGTCACATCTACATATATGGACATGTTGAATTCTAACAGGTCCTGGGATACAAAACAATAATAATGTCAGAATATACTTTTATATTGGGATAAATATCATTGAATTGCAGTGATTGGTTTAAATTGTCATCTTTTTCCAAAATGCCTGAGATAGTTTGGACTTAATTTCTCCCAACATTGATTTTGTTTTGTTTCTTTTTTTAAAGAACATATTAATGTTTCTAAACTATATGGACATAAATATTGGGACACATCATGTCTACAGCTGTCAGATGTCTTATTCATGAGGATTTGTGATAAAAAAAATATCAATATTTGGTTAAAGTTTAATGTTAGATTTTTCTTCCTTGGTGAGATGTGATGAAACTAGATGTGTGGCAGTATTAATTTTGTTGACGAGATGATGACGAAAACAACTAGTCAGCGACCAGTTTTGCAGCGCTTAAGACTAAATAAAAACTGACTTAAAAGAAACAGGTGATGACGAAAACTATAACGAAATCAACTGTAATTTTCGTCAATAGATAAAGACGAGAGTAAAATGGATTTGTGGAGGCAGACAGGTGTGCGTGTACTGCACGCACCTGCACATGCGGCTCGTTCTTCTCCAGCTCCCTGAACACATTCTTTTGGCGCTTTCATAAATGTGAAACAATGGCCTCCACCGGCCGTCAGCGCAGGGATGATGAGTGGATTCATTTCCATTACGACAAAAAAGAAGACGGGTCTAAATGCCGGGTTGAATCATGTGACACGTTTGGAAAAACTCCACCAATCTAAAAGTGCATCTGTAAATCACTCATCCAGATATTCAGGCGAAGGTAAGCTCAGCTTTTTGCTAGCTAAGCTAACGGTAGTGTTAGCTAACCTTAGCAGGCTAAAGCTCTAGCCTCTGAGTAAATGAAGATGGAACACAAGAATAAATGACTGTGATTGTGTTTGGTGTTTGTAAAAATGACTTGTATGTGTTTGTAGTGGAGTTTCTCCTGTTTCATTTGATGTGTAGTCTGACTATAATGCTACATAATTAGCGCAGCGTTGTATGTCTTTTGCTGTGGTGAATCTCAGGGTCTTCCAACTGGGGGACTGTGGGGTTTAACAGGTTAAAATGATATTTTTCTATTATTATTATTTATAATTGAAGTGCTGACACTTTTAATCAACTAAATGTACTATTTAGCCGACTAAAATCTCAAAGACATTTAGTTGACTAAAACTAGACGAAAACAAAAACGATTCAGAAGACTAAAATGTGACTAAAACTAAACTGGCATTTTCGTCAAAAGACTAAGACTTAATAAAAATTTGATGACAAAATTAACACTGATGTGTGGTTGTGGAGGAAAATTATTATTTACAGTCAGAGGAGGAAAATGTTTTAGAAATTTAGAGGAAGAACCTTTAAAATCAGCCATGGTGTCTTTACGGTCCATCAACTCCTTGTCAGGATTCTTGTTTCTTCTTCTGCTCCTCCTCCTCCTCCTCCTCCTAGGACATTACGGCTGCACGATATTGAAAAAAACTGACATTGCGATTTTTTTTTTTTAACCCTGCCATATATATTGCGATATGAAATAATACTCAGGAGGATATAACAGCTGTGCGGTGCCAATGTAAAACAAAACTGATTACCTTTTTCCTCTTGTGCCGACCCTGAATACATTTTTCAGTTTCATCCTTTTGTAGCTGAAATAATTGCACATAACTGATAGTGCTTTCTTTTTTGGCACCAAGTCTTCATTTTCGTTTTTGTTGCTCATTTTTCAATGTTGTTACCAGTAACTCACTATATATGCAGGGGGCGTGGTCTGCTTCAGGAAAATGATAAAGAATGATTGTGATTGGTGGATGGCTGTGCGCAGTGTGTCAGGTACCCAGGGTGAACACACAGAAGAACATGTTGCGTTCATTTACCGCCTACATCGCAGGACCTGCATTGTGACTATTGCGCACACGTACTTCACGGTGACGATACTGTAGGATGTATGTCTTTTCTTCCTCCCAAAAAAAAAAAAATCCTGAAAAATAAATTATCAAACTTTTTTAGATCATTTAATAAAGTAAAACTTGTACCTAATCAACCTGTAGGATTGTAAAACGACAAATTCACTGTTAAACTATTATTAGCAAATATCCCGCACATTTACTAACTGGTCTAAATTTGATTATTTCTAACAAACCATGGTATTTTAAATGTGAATATTTAGTGTAGTCATGAATTTCTATGTTGAAATGAACATGGGAAGGTTAATATAGAGTAGACCTGTATTTTTGTGTGTTTTTGTTGAAGCTGAACATCCACTGGGGTGATATTGTTTGTGACATCTTCAATTTGAAGCTCTGTGTGGGTTGGTGAAGTGCACCCTGGGAGTTGTAGTCTACCTCTGTCCGTCAGTGTGTTTGACAGATATTTCCTAATACACCTGTTCATCTGTATGAGAATTTGTGTCACTTATCATGTCTGTGGGAACGTGCTGTTAACATACACTGCGCTGTCACTTTATGGATCACACACACTCACTCACACAAACACAAATGCACAACATATGTGTGTGTGTGTCTGAGTGTGTCTTAATGGCTGTTAATTAGCTCCATGTTGAAACCAGCCACAGACACTAATTAGCAGGAAACCTGTCCAGCATTTGGTGTTAATTAGAACAACAGGCCTGAACACATCTGACGACACGCACACACACGCACGCACGCACGCATGCACACACACACACACACACACACACACACACACACACACACACACCAGTTGAGATGATCTGATTGGTCAGGGCAGTCTGCTGTGGTTGGTTAACTCTGTTGTTGTCTTTTCTTGTTGTTGTTTGTTTTTCGTTGTGGATCCATTAATTAACATTTGAAATAACATGAGCAGCATATAAAGAACACGCAGAGAACATGATTAGAACATGCAGAGGTCATACCGAGAACACACAATTAAAACTCTGAGAACACACGACTCACACTGTGACAACGGGTAACGAATAAACAACAAAACATGAACTCAGAAGATGAAGAGAAACAAACATTCAAAGAGCATGTGAAGGAGAACATGCCAAGGACTTGTTCAGAGAACACGCTAAAAGACGAACACGCTGCCGTCTGACAGCTCCTCTGTTCCACAGTTACAGTCGGTTCTTAAAATGTAAAACCAAGAATCACAATGTAACCACTGTTTACGTCCTCTCAGATTGTAATACGTACTGTCAGATCATGAATTGTCGTCAGATATTATAAATTGTACTTGGTATATAATCTATGATGAATTCTCTGTTTGTAAACCCTGTGCTCTCCAATTATGAAGTGGACTCAGATCATAAACCATAGTCTCAAACTATAATACGTACCCTCAGATTGTGATCTGTACCGTCAGATTATGATCCCTCCTCTGAAATTATAAACCACAGTTACATTACACCTGTCAGTTTGAAAACCAGGCTTTCAGATTATCCTCAAATTACAAATCAAACTCTCAGTATAGAATCTATATTCTATATTTATAACCTGCTCTCTCAGGTCACAATCTGTGTTCTCATATTACAGGCGGAAATAATCCTTATTTCATCCAAAGTCACCAAAGATTGATTTCAGTTTACGATCCAGATTCTCCAGACGCTAATATTTTTATTTTTTACTTTCAGATTGACTCTCAGATTATCGACTGAATTTTGAGATTACAAACTTTGTCCTTGGTTTGTCGCCTGTTCTCTCAGATTATGAAGCAGACTCTTCTGAACCAGAGTCTATAGCTCAGACTCTCACCATGTAATCTATACTGTAAAATTATCTGTTCACTCAGAATACATACACACACTTTACTTTAATATCAAAACAGTAAATGCAACAATACAATGATAAATGGTTGTGTTTTTATTTTTTTTTATTTATTGTGTGGTTTTTGTTTGTTTTTACAATGTTATTATGTGGAATGAATGAAGGGAAGATTGCATTTTTAAAATTTCATTGTACAGTGACAATAAAGATATTCTATTTTATTCTATAAAATGAAAATGTGAAAAATATGTAATGAATATTCACAAAAACACTTTAGAAAAACTGCAAAACTAACTCCACATTAACTTTACATGAAAAACTATAAATGCATCCAGCTATGTTTGTTTGCATATCTCATTTCCTTTTCTTTTTCTTTACCTCTGACTTCAGTAAAGAAATACTTATAAGTCCATGTCTTGTTAAAAACTCTGCATTTTGAATCAATCTTTTTTCCTTTTTGGCATTAGCTGACATCTTCATAGGCTGAAACTGACCAACAAACCAATCAGTGCATAAGCCTCATGCTAAGTACAGGAAATACATGTGAAAAAATGTTAATGTGGCAAATCCTTCAAAATAAAAGCAGTACTGCTGTATTGGTTGCATCTATTACGATGATTTATATTTGCATTGACTTTTAATTTTTTTAGTGATCTCATGCTAGCCAGTTAGGACCAGCTATTGGGCCGTACAAGGCCCAGGTCTGATCTGGACTCCCACTCTGTATTCTGTACTGTAATTGTATCTGTTCTCTCAGGTTATAATCTGTATTCTAAATTTACAAACCAGACTCTCAGATTATAAACTGTAGCTTCATAGTAGGATCTGTACTCTGACTGTAATAAGTATTTTGAGATTATAATACAGACTCTCACATTATGAGCCGTACTGTCAGATTTTTTATTTTTTTTTTTACTACGTACTGTCAGATTTTTTTTTTTTTTTTTACTACGTACTGTCAGATTTTAAGTCTCGTTGTTTATATCCAGTGATGTCATCTTCTTGACCGAACAATCAGATTATAATCTGAGCTCCTGGTTTTTAACTGTTCCTCTGTGGTTTTAGAAGAAGGTAAAACACCATTAATCCCCTGACATGTCACGGTTCCGATACTTTAAACTGCTCCGTCCTCATCCTCATCCATCGCCTCGTTAATCGGCCTCTGATCGATGGCTGTGATTGATTAGCGGTGGCGGCGAAGCGTCCGTTAGCGGCAGGTGAACAGTCAGCTAACGTTTGAAGTGAAACAGCTGCTGAAAAGTAAAGACGAACGCACACCCGCAGCGGCGTCAATGACTCGCATCAGATGAAGAGGCAGCGCTGCCAACAGCACGTAAATCACACGGAATAAAACGCACACGCCGACACGCAACCACACACACCGACACACTGATCCTCGGCAGTACATTACCGTCAGTATAATTCCTCCTCACACTGTGACTACATTTTCTACCTCATAGAGCATATTAACTCTGACGCAGCCAGGGTGTGTGTGTTTAATAGTGGCTGTGTGTTTTATTCCGGCTGTGGTTGTGTGTTCAGAGTGTGTGTGCGACATCCATTCTTCCCGGAGATAAATTTGCAATGCGTCCTAATTTCCTGCTCGTAAATATGAACAGTAATACAGTGTGTGTGTGTGTGTGTGTGTGTGTGTGTGTGTGCGTGCGTGCGTGCGTGCGTGTGCGTGTGTGTCGTCTCTGCTTATCACATAACAAATTGAAAGCCTAATCTGTCCTGGTGCAGATTTACAGCCTCGTTCGCAGGCAGGAGGAGAGTAAAGGAGTCAGCGGTGAGGAAGTACCACGTCCTGTACTCCACTGGAAGTTCATAAATACACAACATATCAGTACACGTCAACACCAGGGTTCATTCAACACTGGGGGACACGTTCAGAGGGAAGGACTGACTGACTGACATCGCATTCTGGTGGATTCTGTTAATGAATTTACACCTTCAGTTTACAGTGGAAATGTCAAACAAATTCAGGTCCCAAGTAATGGAATGTACAGAAAGTTCAGATACCAACAGTCCGGAAAGCATCTAAAATGTGGCTACAATAAGCATCTGTTCAGGTTATTCTTATTAGTTTAGTGGTAACTAGTGATGTGTTTTTTTTTACTTCCGATCATGTCCGAATTTCTTTTTTTTAGGTTTAGTTTTGCTGATACCAACTTTTTTTTTACAATAACATTTTGTATTGAAATTTGAAATCATTATTTATAGGTTATTATACTATTATTTTACTGTAGCTCACAGTTGGGCTGAATGTGGAACCTGAACGAAAACAACTCTGACACCTTAGACTTTTAATAACTTTAGTATAATTTTTGCACTTTCCAAATTCATACTGTGGCCAAATTAGAACCTTTGTCAGGCTGGTTTTGGCCCGTGGGGTGTATGCTTGACACTGCTGTTGCACGTTTATGGACAGTTTCCTCCAGGGATTATATGGGGGTGCGTTCTGTGCTGTATGTTAATGATGCGTGGATCCGTTGGTTATTCGTCGGTTGGATTGGGCGGGTCAAAAGAATGTCAGTTTATTTGCAGGGCGGGTTGGGTCAGGTCAGGTACTTCCACAAAAGGCTTGCGGGTTGAAAAAAATCTGACTTGTGCATCACCTTAAAATGAAAGTGAAACTGTGGCCAGGTTGGCCCAATCTCATGACTGCATCTGATCAGATCTTGTAAAAAATGAATTTCTTTACTTAGCCTCGATAAATAGATGAAACTCAAGTGTTAAACTGTCAATGTGACAATGTGGGAGTTTATCTGCTGTTTTGAACCAGTTAACTAGGTTTAATGGACTGGTAACCGAATTAGACTAGTTATAAATGAGTAAACAACACTGACAACAGTGAAGCAGAAACACAATAATGACTGCTCAAATACTGGCCGAGTAAAAATAGAACTGGATAAACATCTGGATTCTGTCAGGTTGAGCTGCCACTTAAAAAAAAACGTTCATTACTGCAGTTTTGATTATAAATATTCAACAACATAATCCAGCTGTTTTCTGCACTTTGTTGTTCTAGATCACTATCTGAAGTGTTATCGTCTGGTTTTGGTCATTACAGGTGTGTGCGTTTCAAATTTTCAGCCAAACTGTCATTTCTAGAAACAAACACCACAGTAAAAGCTCTGGGAATGGGTTGTTTCTATCCACTTAAATATCCTGGGCTTTTATTTTGGAAAAGGAATAGTTAAATATTTGGAAAAGGAAATTGCAGGAGCAGATGAAAACAAGGTTTTATTCTAAATACGATCATTTATACCTTCGAAATAGATTAAATTATCCTGAATATAATACAAACCTCAAAGGCCTGGTATCATCTGCAGCACGGACTATATTTGAGGAAATATTTGTAATGTTTTGTTTTCAAAGTTAATATCCTCTTGTTTCATGTTTTTAATCGAGGGGACAAATGTGATTGGTGTAAATATCGAAGCCTAAACATGTAATTAATAAAGCTCCAATACAAACAAAAAATGCTGTATGAAAAACAGATTCTGAAAATTACAAATATGTGTAACATCAGCATTTTTTAAAATTAAAAATGCATTTTAGGTCAACTGTTTCTGTGGATTCTGTATTGCAGTCATTTGTAAAATTACCTTTAATCTTAAAACTGAATTATGTGTTTCTTGTATATTTATCATGTTTCTGCAGACTTGTTCTTTATTAAAACCAAACTCTGATCTCTTTCCTCAAGCTAAACCATAACAATCATTAGATATAAACATAAACATCATTAGGTCAAGATGGAAAAAAGTGACAGAATGAAAAACACTGCAGTTCAATTTCAGTACAGCAATTTAAGTTAATAGTTGGAAAATATCTTAGCTGTCGAGGAAAAGTTTAACCCTATCTGACCTCTGCTGCTGTACGAAGCTCCGAACGTGATGATCTGGTTAAAGCTGAATCATGTCTGTGAACTCGTATGAAATGGGTCGATAACCTCTGTTTAACGGTACTTAGACGAACACGCCACGCGCCTGCAGATGAGTCTGTGTGACTGAAGATAAGATGACAATCAGCTGAGGCTGACTGGTTACCGCGGCGATAAGACTCTGTGTGGGGGTCAGAGGTCGCGCCGACTTGTTCAGATTATCTTCAGACAAACATCACTTGCTCAGACAGACGTCCCGCCACTGCTCACATGATCACATGATGACGGCGTTGACGTCCATGTGTCTGTGTCGGTAAGTTTACATCCAGTCGTCCTGTTCAGAGAAAATGAAGATGCACCAGTTTTTATCAGTCGTACTCTGTTGAACCGTCCTCAGAGGAGGAGCAGCTCAAAGAAATCAGAGTCCGACATTAACATGACCTTCATGTCCATTTGATGAGTGGATGTAAACTTCAGACTGATGCTGGAGGACAGACACTCTCAAGGTCAAGACCCAAAGTTAAACCTGTATTTATTTATTTTCCGGAGCGCTGAACACAAGTCTCGACAATAATGCTATTTAGTATTGATAAATGTATGTAACTGTGCCTGTGTTGAAAGTGTACCAAGAGGAAAATAGCATAAAAAAATCAAACAAAGGAAAATAAGAGACATTACGTAATAGACACAATCAGACAAAGAAAAAGACGCAGAAGACACAATCAGGCAATGCCGCGTGTTTGTATTGATCAGTGATTTTAACTGTTTGTTCAATTGATGTTGATATTTTTGTCGAAGCAGCTGATTTGTTTACAGAACATCTGTTGTGTGTCTGTGATTTAATGTGTGTTTGTGTTTTCTGTGTGTGTGTGTGTGTGTCAGCACTTCTGTAGCCTCATTAGAGTTGAGCAGCAGAGAATGCTGGGTAATCAATACTGCAGAGACCCTCTGAGACCGAGTGTGTCGCCTGAGAGGGAGTTTTGTCTCTTTTGTCCTTCTCTGTGTGTGTTTACAGTCCGTTACCGTGGAAACAGCTGTGATGTTGTGCGACCGTACATCACGCGGCTCTGAGGCTTCATAACTCTGACATTTTAGGACTAAAGGCCTGGTAGAACACACACAGAAGACTGAAAATTATCATTGAAACTGTAGGATGTCATACTTGGAAACAATGTTTATTATGTATATTTAAGAGTATTTAACAATGAATTTATTTGAATACTACAAAGATTTATTTGTGTGAAATAAAGATTAAAAGTGACTTGACAGTAGCAAAATTTTTTCTGTTTGGGGGCCACGTTTTATTCCCCCCCCAAACATTAAATCATTTTCAAGCAAGGTTCTGTTCTGTCTAAAGACAAATGACCTGTTTACCAATGTAATATAGAAATAATCTGTATTTTAATTAAGGACATGAATGACCATCTTATTTATTCATAAAACCAGCAAGACTGTTGACATACTGTGATGAACATATGTATCAAACAAGTAAACTGTGTTTTTAAATAGAAGTGACATTGAAAAACATTGTGGAAACAATTTTCAAGGACAGAGTACAAAATTATTGTTTTGAAAAATAGACACATGTCACATGATTGCTTGGATTTGAATCCCAAAGTTCTACATTGATTCAAAGAAAGGTAACAAATAGAGTTCTTGGCCTGAAACAGAGTAAAACTACAGATGAGTCCAAGTGTCAAGAATAACAACACAAAGAAAAAACACTGTTCAGTGGAGAACGGAAGGGGAACCATAATAGAACCAGGAGGAACTCCACAATACTCCTCTGCTTTAATGTTCGTTGTAACTCGGAGTACAGTGACAGTAAAGTCTATTTTCATTATTACACACAGCAATAACTATAGACTTTGATTTGGTCAAACATTGGAACTTGCTCAGTGTAATTACTTTATTACTATAATTTTTTTTTTTAGATGTCTCTATTTTTACTTAAATGTTCCTAACTTGTTCCTTTTACCCTCTGGGCTCAAAATATCTGTACTGTTTAAAAACTGTATTCCTTCTACTCTGCCATGTAATGTGTAGTTGCAACAAAGTGAAAATGCACAGCCAACACAAAAAGAAACGCAAGATTAAAATGACAATATTTGAAACTGATGAAGTTGATATTCTTTATTTCAAGTCTATTTTATTTATTTTATTTTAAGTTATAATGGTTTAATGGTCTTTATAACACATAGGTTCAGTACAACCCCAGTACTTTTATACTTTTTGGAGTCTGGACTTGGTGAATTTTGCTGCAGTGAAGAGTCAGTACTTCTACTTTTACCAGTCTGGTTTGACACCATTGTCTTTCTAGATTTATTTGGTTTATTTATTATGATTGGTTTCTGGTATTGCCAATTCTATTCATGATGTCAATATGTTTGTGTCTCTGCAGGTTCTTCCTCAAGTTTTTCCTGAAGTGTAACCAGAACTGCCTGAAAAATGCAGGAAACCCCCGAGACATGAGGAGGTTCCAGGTAAAACGCACACAGACACACAAAGATGAATTCATTTCCCTAAAGGGCAGGACACGGCTTTGGAGGACCCACTGTTCCCATCATGCATTGCAGGAGGGCGGCCTGAGGCTTATTGCTTTGCAGATATAATATAAGAGGTCACCAGTGTCTGAATGTTCCTTCATTTTGCTGAATATGAATTATATATTTTGTGTTTTTTGGTTGCAAACTGCTGCATCGTGGGCATCGTTGTTTGGGTTAAACATGAATAAAATAATGAACTTCATGTGATTCATTTTTGTCAGACAAATTCAAGGAAAGCCCTTTAAAAATACATATCTACATATTGTTCATGTCCACAACCAGGTTTATCGGGTCCATGGTGCCATGGCTACTATTTGTTGAAACCTAATATGAGATAATAGCAAACGTCATAAATATATAGAATATCATGTTCATGTTCATTCCTTTGGTTTATTGAAGTGGTATCATTTACAAAGGAATGCAATAAGAAAACAACATTAAAGAGGCAACTTGGTGAAACCAAAGTAGTATATGCAACAAGATGACAACTTTAGAGGATGCAACTACTTGAATAAAGGTAAAAAAAAAAAATTTAATCAGCAAAACAAACCGCGGTGACGTAGCGATAAAACAATTGTCATTTAGAAAAAAAAAAAGAAGTAAAAGTGGTTATATTTCAAAATATTTGCGGTCTTACTAATGACTTAATGCCACAGAAAGTTCAAGCAAAACAAACCAAATTTTTTATTACAGACACTAGATCCTCAAACCCAACTGTGCTCTGATTGGCCAGCTGTTCCAAAGTCTGCCTACCAATTGTGGACTGCTCCAGTAAGCCCCGCCCCCTTCTTTCACCGACTTGTAAACAAACAGCAGAAGAAGAATATGACTTCTGTTTTTCACAGCCTAAAACGTTAAAAAAGGAATTTCAAGGACGTAAAATTTCTTTAAAGCTTGATCTTTTTTATTTGAAAAGCGGAACATTTATTTAAAGAAAATTTTTGTAACTTGTTCATGTTTCCTCTACTTCGTAACTAGCATTTGTTAAAGTGCACTGTGGTTTTTCAGTGGCTAAATATGTATTCTAATTCTAATATATTATTCTAGAATATTTTCCTTTTCTGTTTTAATTGAAGTCAATAAGCTTTGAAAGATACTTAAATGTTTTTTTCATCACATTCAGTTTGAAGCCTTTCTGATCTAATTGATTTCATTCAAGTTAAATTACATGTGAAGGCAGATTTTCTTCTTTGTGTTGGTTCTGTCATTTTTAACCCTTTAAGCTCTGAGAGACTTTAAATGAAACAAGACACTAAACGGCCTCTCGCGCTCAAGTGGCTTCATTCATCAGACACTTAACAAGAAGAAGCAGCGACGGCTTATCAGTGACACGAGTCCTCCAGTTATTGATCAGCTGAGAGATCGCATTACTGTCGACACGAGAGGAGGAAAGGAAGAGACGGAAAAGGAAAATAATGAAGACAGAAACAGGAAAAATGAAGCTGTGAAAGATAAGGGGAGGAAAGTGAAAATGGAAGGATTGGGTCAAAAAGAAGATAAATAAAAACACAGAATGAAGAAAGTTAAAGAACAGAAAAGGAAACAAAATGAAGAGAAAAAAAGAAGAAAGAAAGGTGATGAACAAGGTGAGAATAAATAAAAGCAAAGTGAAATAAATCAGTGTGAGCAGACACCGACACGACGTCCAGTTCAGTCCAGTTCAACCAGTGAAACCACAGACAGGTGAAATCAGGTGGAGCCTTGGGCCTCCGAGGCGGTCGTCGTGGCGACCGTCAGCCGGGTGAAGGATGTGCTGGTTAGTAACCGTGGCGACAGAGAGGACAACTCGACTCGCTCTCTGCGTGACCTTCTGCTCCGTTGCCATGGATCAACGACAACAGCCTCGCCACGGCAACGGGCCACAGATGATGAACGACCAGCTGTCAGTGGCCAATCAGAGGCCGGCTGTGACATCACGGAGGTGGGGCTGGAGCGGACAGTGATGGTCATTTTGTTCAGTTGCATGAAAAAGAAACCTAAATCTGTTTTAAAACAAGAGGCCGAGATGAAAATATCAACATTTACAGTAGAAGAGAACACAGTAGGAAATATTTACAATGATAATTAAAAAAGGAACAAAAACTAATTAAATCAAAACTCAAAGGAAAAACATGACATAAGTGCAACAGTTAACAGCAAAGTTTGAATGATGGTGAATTTATAAATAATGTTACAATAATGATAATTGTGTTGTGGAAAAAAAGCAAATAATTGATTAATTTACAATATCATCAATGTCTCCATCACAAATAAACAAAACAAAACATTGAAGTCATTCTGAGTGAACATCCACTTCTTGGTAATAAATATTTAAGTGAATAATAAACTAAACTGAAACTAAGCATCAAACTGTAAAAAAAACTGATTTGAGGTGTTTGTTTCTCAGTTCAGCCGCTGAATCTTAACTTCTGTTGAATTTATAAAATGTCCTCTCAGTGCACATTAGTCCATCTCTACTTTAGAAAGATTAGAGGTAGGGTAAATATTTAGTTCATGACATTACTGTTATTTCTATTAGATTAATGTGTTCACAGCAGATGGAATCACTTTGTTCAGTCTGTTCACAACATAAATACAGCATGAAATAGAGGACAAGGCTCAGATTATTTAAAGTCTGAGACATAAATATATAAATACAGCAAAAAAACAAAACAAAACCGAAATAAAGTGCAATACATCCAATCCAAGACATAAAACACAGACAAAATCATTATAAAACCTGCTTAAAATGTAACTCCAATCAAGTATAAAAGTAGGTTTCAATACAGCTCTTATAAATATTGATTGAGCCTGATTTCCGTGGTACATGTGCATTTTTGTCACAGAGGTAACCAGAGGGAGCAAAATGCATCATGGGAGTATAAAACATGCAAGAGTAACACACTGGATTTCAAAAATAGAAACTTAAAAGAAAAGCTCTCTCCAAATGTTATGCCAAAAGCTGCTACACAGACAAAATGATCAACAAAAAAAAGAGAAAAATGTACAAAAATACCTGGGGAGGGAATAAGGGTTAAGTTTTCAGTGAAATAATCATCAGATGAGTCTGTAGTTTGTCTTTTTGTGATGATCTGACATGTTGAAGGCTAAATGTTGGTCTTATTTTGCTGCAGGTTCCAGATGAATCCAGGTCTAATCTTTTCCTTCCCTCGTTCGTTTGCAGGTCGTGGTTTCGACGACAGTCAATGTGGACGGACACGTTCTCGCTGTGTCCGACAACATGTTCGTACACAATAACTCCAAACATGGCCGCCGAGCCCGGAGACTGGACCCGTCCGAAGGTAGGATGTTCAAGGGTTAACGCTGCGTTTCTTAAAGCCAGGGTCAGAGGCCTTTGAAGGAACAAAATTGTGGTATTTATGAACGTCCTCAAAGTCTGAATAAGAGGAGGATAATGAAATGTGTTGACTGTTTGAATCAAATGAAACAGTTTAGTTCTGCGCGCACAGATCATCTCACCTAAAACCAGTTGATTTATTTTACATCCTCTTCTATGTTTTTATCATTATTTTCTTTCTTTGTGGGTTTTTCTGTTTTAAAAACCCTTAAAGAAGGATTTTTTGGTGATTTTTGGGGCTGAAATGGATGAATTATATTTCAGTTAATTTCAATGAAGAATACTGATTTGGAAACCAGTAAATCACAAAACGCGCTTGGTCATGGAACGAATTCAAGTCGTACTACAACATTCTACTGTAGTTCGTTTTGAGGCACATTCTGTCGTCCTGCAAAAAAAGACACAAAATGTACATTTTGAGTTTTTAGTTAATAAAAATGACTCTTGTGTAGACCCTCAAAATACGAAAGGATTTTTTGCATCTTTGTTTGACGGATACAGCGATGACCTTTCAGTATTAAGAAAAAGATGTATTAAACTTTTTTCCCCCTTTTTTATGGTGGTTTATAACACTTTTTAGCAATTTATTTAGTTAGCATGGACTTATTACAACCATATTAAAGTTTGATATAGAAGGGTTGTATTTATGAATAGCAAATTAAGATGAAAGACTGTAAGGGGTTAAAAGAGGGGTGTCAAACATGCAGCCCGGGGGCCAAATGTGGTCCTCCATAGGTTCCAATCTGGGCCTGTGGGATGAATTTGCAAAGTGCCAAAATTCCAGAGTCAAGGCTTTCCAGTTCCACACACAGACCAAAATGATCTATCGTCAAATAATAATACAAGAACCTACAAAAAATAACAATGACTCCAGATTTTCTTCTCGGTTTGATGTGAAAAAGAAAAAAAAAATACATTATGTCTAGAAATAAATAATGACAACTTCAAATTTTTTTCTTTGATTTAGTGCAAAAAGTAACATAAATTATGAAAATATTGACATTTACAAACTATCCTGTAACAATAAAGTGTGAATAACCTGAACAAATATGAACAACCTGAAGTGTCTAAAGGAAATTTAAGCACAATTTGAACCATTTTCTGCATCTGTTACTAAGTGTTTAGTGTCTTTGTAACAGAATATTGTCAAAATCAAACTTATTTTTATTAAGAAATTTCAGTTTTTTCAGGTTATTTACATCTTTTTTGTTTGGATAGTTTGTAAAAGTAAGTATTTTTATAAGTTAATGGGTTTTGTTTTTGCACTAAAACAAAGACAAACATTTGGAGTTGACCTTATTTATAGGTTATTCTGTTATTATTTTACTGGTCTGACCCACTGGAGATGAAAATGGGATGTGGAACCTGAAAGAAAATGAGTTTGACACCCCTGGGTTAAACCAAAGGTAAATTATCAGAGAAATTAATGGAAATATTTGGATGGTCGTTCTGGTCCTGGTCCATGTGGTCTCCGCATCCAGTGATCCTGAGCCTGAATCCTAACCCTGTAAACACAGGCTGAATGTGTTCAAATGTATTTGTTTATTTCCTGTTTGGTTGCTCTTCACTTCTTTCCTCATTAAACGTCCCCGTCCTCATGTAGAAGCTGATAATTCATCTGGAATCTGAGCTGAAACACGCGGAACACGAACCACAGAACCCGAACGCACAGACTCAGGACCGTAATCTGGTCTTTGAAGAGAAATCGCCCCAGTGGCTTGTGGGTAGGAAGACCAGACGCCTCGGTGTCCCCAGAGAGGACGGAGAGTGTGTGTCTGTTCGCGGGCCGCTCAACCTCTTTAATTGCCCTCCTAATTAAAGACAGTAACCACGGTAACGACCCCTCCCGTCACAGCGCGGTTCAGTCCCGTGGGTTTGAGTCCGTTCTCTGGGTTTACTACGACGTCGGGCTGGCGGCGGGTTTACAACACGTCCTCTCGGCTCCGAAAGACGTTATAATAGATGTTATAATAGACGTAGATAATATGTTTGAAATCAGTTATTTCCAGTCGGATGGAATAAAAACTGGCACCGGATCCCGATCAAATTCAACTTCAGTTAAACCTTTATGGACGATTGTGTCTCTGGTGTCAATCACATGACCAGAACTACCACTGACAAAATCCACACGTCATCATTGGGTCATCTCTGAGTTTGGGTTCTTTCCATTGGTCTAGAACACGTTAGGGTAGAGGCCTGCATTGGCCAAGGGGGAAGGGTGGAAGTGGGTGAGGCATAGAGCAGCAGAGTGCAGTCGGTGAGAGAGACATGGAAGATTTTTACAACTTTTAACAGCGTTTTAGCAACGTTTTAGCTGTGAATTCTTGTACATAATTGTATATAATAGTGATCATGCTGTTTTGGAGTTTTCTTCTAGAGCGTTGTGACGTGTTTTTGTCAAGTATAGCTGGGCCTTTTTTTGTCGTTTTATCATTTTTGTATAGTTTTTAAAGATCTAGACAAACTCAAATGTTTGAAGACATGGACAATAGTTGAAAATTTATTTCTATAATCTCAAAGTTTCATTCTGAACATTTACAGTTTTTCATTATAAATACGATAAAAATTCAATCTTTATTTTTTGCTATAACACTGCATATATTAAGCATTTATTACACATAATGATAATTAAAGGTCAGATATTGACAGTTAAGTTCTTCCTGAAATAAGAATTGGCCAAAAAAGACAGACATTTTCTGACACTTTTACTCCAAAAACAACATAAACAAGTGGTTCCATGGACAACAAGCCCCACCCCTCGCACGTATTGTAGCTTATTTTGGCATCAATCCAGCTGATGTCATCATGTCTATATTTGTGTGTGCTGATGTCAGCATAGACAAATTTCTGCCATAATAAGAAAATGGGGAAAAAAAGATTTTAAAAATTCATAAAAAATTTTAACTTTGACCTACTATTCCCAAAATGTAATCACATCTATTCTGGGTCACTGGCAATCAATGAACCCAATTTGGTATGAATTCAACCAATAGTTTTGCTGCTAAAGTGTAAACAAACAAATCAAACCAAAAACATTGCAAAAAAAATTACATGTGCCTTTCTCAAATTTTTCATTGTTTACAAATTTTTGAAAAGTTAAGATTGAGAGCACAGACTCACCATTTGTCCCTGATGAAGCAGGGTGACAGTGAGCAACCTAATGTTGGGAATGAGAGAAATTCCACTGGTTTAAGACAAATTACAGATAAATGGAAAAAACACAATGTTGTGTATAACACTCATTTTAGTTGATCAAATATAAAAGAAATGTTTTTACAGATGGATGATGTGGGAATACATTTAGGTTTACGGTGTTAAAAAATAATAGTTAATTCAGTTATTCCGTTAGATATGTGCAGTTTATGTCAAAGCCTCAAAGAGGCTGAAGGACCACATTCAACTCTGGTGGAAGAATATTTGACACTTTAGTTCATATGGAACATTTTTCAACAAATCTGACACAAATAAACACAGGGAAAATGAGGTTAATTTGGAGATTGAAAGTCTGAAAAGAAAAGAATAAAAGGAAAGAAACAGAATAGAAGTAAAATACAATGCAACATATACATATTGGAATAGAATAGAAAAAAATACAAAAGAAAAGAATAGAATTAGGTTAGAATAGAAACTCAAAGGAACAGAATAGAAGAGTACGATAAGAATAAAATAGCATTCAATTAAATAGAAAAGTAACAGATTAGAATACAATGGTATAAAATAGAAAAGAAACAATAGAATAGAATAGAATACGATAGAATAGAATA
>JAPTYQ010000012.1:2234459-2245785 GCA_029814465.1 Ostorhinchus cyanosoma
ATAGTTTCTTTTGCTAAGTTTCATTTGATGCATCTTCCACCACGTTGCATTTTTACGTAGTAATTTTCTTTCTTTTACGTAGTTTTTGTTCCTTCTTTTTTTTTTTTTACTTTTACATAGTTTAACCTTTGTTCCATGTTTTATTTAGTTGTAATTTTCTTATTTCTTTCTTATTTCTCATTTCCTCTTATGTTTTAATTAAAAAAATTTTTTTTTTTTATATTTTCATCTTATTTCACCCAGTTTTCATTATTTTGTGTTTTATTGTAGTTTTCTTACTTTCATGACATTTTTGTCTTGTTGCATTTTGTGTACATTTAAATTTTTTTGCACTTTGTCCCATTATTTACTGTTTTAATTTTATCAAGGCTTTTTTGTATTTTTTTTTGTAGTCATAATTTTGGTGCGTTGTTTTGCATCTTTTATTATTTCATTTTGTCTTGTATGTAATTTTAATTTTATTGCATCTTTCATGAAGTCTTTGATTTTTAAAAAAATAGTTTATATTGTATTTATTTTTTTACATTGTTTAGATATTGTCGCATTTTTTATGAAGACATTTTCATCTTATTTAATCTAGTTTTAATTTTGTTACGTGTTTATTCTAATTTTCTTGCACATTTCATGACATTTTTGCCTTGTTGCCTTTTGTACATGTAAATGTTGTGACATTTTGTTGCTTTTTTACCGTTTTGATTTTGTCTTGTTTTTACGTAGTGTTTAATTTCATTGTGTTGTTTAAAGTTTTGTCTTGTCTTCTATACATTTTTTTACATGTTTTCTGGCACTTTGACCTCGTTGCGATCATCTTATGGGATATTTTGTGATTAATTTGTCGTCTTTTCTTTGTGTTAATGTTTCATCAGTTTAATGGGTCATAATGTGATGACACATGAAGATGTAAAACACTAAAAAACTAAATATAATTAGAATGAACAGATGTTTATGTTCAAATGTTGGGGTTGATGGGGTTGAAGTTGATGATGAGTTTTCCTCAGGACAGTGAATGCATCACTCATGCGTTTAAGTGACATAGTTTTCATGTCTGTTAAAGATCAGACGGTCTGATGAGGTCTGACGATCCACCAATCGCTGAGCTCTGTGTCACCAGGTCTCCATGGCGACCTGCCGCCCGTGACCCTCAGACGATGAAGAGGAGGACGCGCTTTTCCCATCAGCCCCCTCTCACCTCTAGACTGGATGGGTATCGATCTGCAACTGCTGCCATGGCAACAGATGACAGCCACCTGGGGTCAGAGGTCACATGGCTTCCACCTGAGTTGACTGACAGGATGGGAGGCGGGGCTTAATGTAGCGAGGGGAGTGGAAATAAAGGTGAGCGAAAACCCGTTCTACCTTCAGTTTTCATCCACAGGTGAAATCCGGCTTCCGTCTGTGTCGCAATCAGCCAATCGGTTCAGCTGGGCCTAGTCGCCACGGTGACGGGCGGCTGTAAACACTGCGGGGTCTCCAGAGGGCGGCCATGTTTGTTGATTAAACTGAAACAAGACAAACAATGAGACAAAACAAACTAATTACCTGCAAACAAAGCATCGGTCCGGGTTCGCTAACGAGGCTTAACGAGGTCACCGCGTGTTGACAGAGGGCGAAGGGGCGGGGCCACAGATAACGATCCCTCACGCACACAAACACACACATAAACACGCACAGCGGCGTATCAGCGCACACTCGTCAATAATGGATGTGAAGCTAAAACCACGTGTGTGTGTTGAATTAAATATCAGTCGTCATGTCGACAGATGAATTATGAATCCACGCATTACGGAGCCTCGCCACCGGACGCACAAACGCACACTTTGACCCACAAACCTGCTTTTTCAGGACGAAAACACGAGAACGTGGACGAAGGAAACAGGAAGGAAGGAGGCATTTACGAGTCTGTTTTAATATTAAATATTAGAAAATGAAACCAAAAGTGAAACGCCTGAACCTGAACAGAAAACTGACAGATGCAAAAGGTTTCATTCAACTTTACTTTAAAATCCCTGAAAACACAGAGCAATCAAGTACAAATACTTCACTAAAGACAAATTACATTTTAATTGTCACATCTTTTTAGACGTTTAATTGTGTCTTTTAAGTAGGTTTTGTTTAATTCTTCCTGACGTTTTGTCTTGTTGAAGCTTTCTTGTTTTTTGGTTTATTTTTCTTTTTGTAGTTTCTGTTGCGTCTTTTACATCGTTTATATTTTGTTTTGTCTTTTCTAAAATGTTTCTTATTTCATCCAGTTTTAATATTGTCGTGTTTTATTTAGTTTAATTTTCTTTTCTTTTTTTTTTAATTGAAGGATGTGTCTTTTATGTCGTTTTCATGAAAAGATGACAAACTGCATTTTAAACTGAATATTTCCATGTATAGATAGGATTAATGGATCAACAGGTATTAAACATTTTACCTCAGTAGATGAGTTTGGTTGCTGAGGGTTTATTAATTAGATTTTTTCTAAGTTTTGAGAATAATAGCACATTTTAAAGGAAACATGACATCATCATTCTTTATATAAACGTCATAAATAACTTTTTTGCATGAATAAGGAATATCTCAGGTTATGTGGTTTGGCGTTACACATCCGTGGTGCGTTCAGGAACACTGAGGTTCAATATGTAACTGAGTTTGAATATGGGTTTGAATATGGTCCATTCTATTTTCACGGTGACGTGTGAGTGTTTAGTACCTTTCTAAGATCACACACATGGAGTTCAGGTTACGCTGATATAGAAGAAGTAGGGAGGAAAAAGCACAACATGAAGGAAAACACACACCGTGTCCTGGTTCAACTGAGTGGAATTTGTTAAATAATACATGTTAATTCAAGTGTTTTATTTGTATGAAATTGTTTTAATGGAGCATTTTTTTATTTTCACAATTTTTTCATTGACTTTTGTTTATGTGTTAAGTTTTTTGTTGTTTTTATTTAGTTTTTATTTCATGTGTATGTTTTCTTGATTTTTTTCCCCCCTAAATTTACTGATTGTGTTCTGACATGGTTTTCTTTTTTTTTTGCAGATTTTTCTTCCCAATCTTCATTTATTTTTGTTTGGTTTTTTTTAAACATCATTTTCCTTTTATTTAGGTTTTTATCTGACTGTTTTCATTTTCTTTTGACTCTTTTTGTTATTGCTTTTGCTGCTTTTTCATCATTTAATTTATTTTTGCAATTTTTTTCTTTTTTTAAATTTCTTTTTTCTTTTTTGTTGTAATTTTCTGTTATTTTTGGTGTTTTCACATTGTAGTTTCCGTTTAATTTCGGTGTTTTTTTGTTTTTATGCAAATTTTTTCTTCTTTGTTTTAGTTTTTCATATATTTTTGCATTTTTTTGTTTTGTTTCATTTTTGGTGGTTTTACATCCTTGTTTTCATTTAATTTTGGTGGTGTTTTTATGCTTTCTTATTTTTTTGCTTTTTTCGTTGTATTTTTTATGTCTTTTGGTGTTTTTTGTTTTATTTTTGGTGGGGGTTTTTTCCGTCATTTTCATTTAATTTAATGTTTTTTTTAATCCTCGTCTGTATTTCCTCTTGCCGCCATGCAGACGGGCAAGTCGTGAGTTTTATCTAATGGATTTCCTGTGAATAGAAAGCAATTAAAACTCAACATCAACACCATTAACCCCAAACACACTCACAGTGAAATCCTGTGTGTGCGTCAGATGCTGCTAATCCTGGTTAAATTAATGAAGAAAGTTAATTTGTGGTTTTGACCCTTTTCTGCTTAGAAAAAGGATTACATACAACACACACATTTACACAACAACACAACACGCACACATCGACACATGGCGGCGAATGGACGGAAGGACAGACAGACTCGCAGCAGGAGGCACTGGCGAGTTCATGGAGGTCAATAAAAGGTCCTGTTATTAAATTAATCTCTCATTAAGTTTGACCCTTTGGGCTCCTGTACATGTATGGAAATGAACATGGAAATGAACACAATCAGCTGGAGTCGCATCGTTCCAAACCTACTCCAAACCTGTTCCAACTATTCCAAACCCATTCCAGACTGTTCCAGACCTGTTCCAGACTGTTCCAGACTGTTTCAGACTGTTCCAGACCTGTTCCAGACTTGTTCCAAACCTGTTCCAGACCTGTTCCAGACCTGTTCCAGACTGTTCCAAACCTGTTCCAGACTGTTCCAGACCTGTTCCAGACTGTTCCAGGCCTGTTCCAAACCTGTTCCAGACCTGTTCCAGACTGTTCCACACTTGTTCCAGACCTGTTCCAGACTGTTCCAGACTGTTCTAGACCTGTTCCAGACTGTTCCAGACTGTTCCAGACTGTTCTAGACCTGTTCCAGACTGTTCCAGACTTGTTCCACACCTGTTCCAGACTGTTCCAGACCTGTTCCAGACTGTTCTAGACCTGTTCCAGACCTGTTCCAGACCTGTTCCAGACTTGTTCCAGACCTGTTCCAGACCTGTTCCAGACTGTTCCAGACCTCTTCCAGACAGTTCCAGACCTGTTCCAGACTGTTCCAGACCTGTTCCAGACCTGTTCCAGACTGTTCCAGACTCTTCCAGACCTGTTCCAGACTCTTCCAGACCTGTTCCAGACTGTTCCAGACCTGTTCCAGACTGTTCCAGACCTGTTCCAGACTGTTCCAGACTCTTCCAGACCTGTTCCAGACTGTTCCAGACCTGTCCCCTGTCTGTCTTGACTTCATCTTTAACCTGTTCATCATGAATCCATCCTGAACTTACTTTTAAACCTGTTTTTAAACCAGTCTTTTCTAATTGAGGTTTGGAACACTGCTGAATAAAAACATCAGATACTTGGACAGACACACAGACAGACACACACACAGACAGACAGACCAATGGACAGACAGACACAGACAGACAGACAGACGAATGGACAGACAGACACAGACAGACAGACAGACAGACGAATGGACAGACAGACACAGACAGACAGACGAATGGACAGACAGACAGACAGACGAATGGACAGACACACACACAGACAGACAGACCAATGGACAGACAGACACAGACAGACAGACGAATGGACAGACAGACAGACGAATGGACAGACAGACAGACGAATGGACAGACAGACAGACAGACAGACCAATGGACAGACAGACACAGACAGACAGACAGACAGACGAATGGACAGACAGACAGACGAATGGACAGACAGACAGACGAATGGACAGACAGACGGACAGACAGACAGACGAATGGACAGACAGACAGACAGACGGACAGACAGACGAATGGACAGACAGACAGACAGACAGACAGACGAATGGACAGACAGACAGACGAATGGACAGACAGACAGACAGACGGTCTTCTAATTACACCCCTGTAGGATTCAACTCACTGTGTTTGTTTTTTTTTTCAGTTGAGTTTCAGTTCAAACTTCCATCAGTCGACTTGAATTTCCATTAAAGCCAAACAGACTGAATGATGGGCGTTTGGTTTAGTCTCCGGGGTAACCCAGAGGGGCGGAGCCAAGGAAACGACCGATCGATTATTATCAGCTGTTAGCGTTTACGTCCAGACACATCTCACCGTGTTTATTTCCTGCGAAAACGAGTTAAAACACATTTTTAACGACTCGACATGAATGTAAAACTCAGTGAATAATCAGACGCACGGAGACAAAAACCAGGAAAAACAGCTGTAATTAAACATGAAATATGGAAATAAAAGGCACGGAGGGGCTGACAGACGCCGTCTCTGGAGGCGCCGACACAAAATAACACAAAATAACACAATGAGATAATAACACAACCATAATAGTGCAGTCTGTAAATGAAGACGGCTGACAGTTGAAGTCCCCCAAGACAAAACAAACAAAACACTGTCATACGTGTTGTTTTTACCGCTTTAAATACGACAAAATACGGATTCAACTCAACATACGAGTACATGTACAAATACAAACACCACGGACACAAGAGGGAGGACGGTTTCTACAACAGGAACAAATAAAGCAACCGACAAAAGCACCAAGAAAAAGATCGGAATTCAAACTTACTGATACAGATGCTGATGAAGCCCCACAAACAAACAAACAAACAAACAAACAAACAAACAAACAACTAGTTTAACTGAGTGTTTCTTTATTTCTTTATTTTTTATTTATTTTTTTGTGTTGTTAGTTCAGGTTTCGTGTAGTTTTATTTTTCCTCTACATAATTTATGAAAGTTTTTTTTTACTTTTCATGTTTGTGTTTTTCTTTTGAGTATGTTTTTTTTTTCCAAAATGTGTTTTTTCATGTTTATTTATGGCTTTGTTTTCATTTAATTTCTGTTTTATTGACATTTTTTTATGTTTTTATATTTTTCAGGGGTTTTTTTTTGTTTTTATTCAGGTTTTAGTTTTTTCCTATTATATATCTTTTTTCAATATATTTTTTTCCCTCTTCTTAATGTATTTTTCTTTTGTGTTTTTCTTTATTTTCCAAGTTTTAAAACAGTTTTTTGTGGCTTTGTTTTCATTTTGATTCTGTTTTATTGACATTTTTATTATTATTATTATTTTTTTTTTTTTTTTTTATTTTTATTCATGTTTTATTTACTTTTTCCCTTTTATATAGTTTTTATTTATGTATTTATTTTCCATGTCATTTTCCAAGTTTGGTTTTTATGGTTTTCTGCTCCTTTTTTGTTTAACTTCTGTTATTTCATTATAATTTCAATTCAGTTGCTGTTTTTCCATATTTTTACTTGAACGTCAGGTTTTTTCGTGTTCATTATGTTTCTTACGTATGTTCTTACGTTCAATCCCAGACACAATAAAGCATCAGAATTATCCTGTGATGTAGTTAATACTGGACCAGACATCCACACAGTGATGGACATGAAGAAAAAGTCTGAGTTCTGGAGAAATATTTAAAGTCATGTTTCTACGTTTAAATATGATGTAAAGATGAGGGAGTGACTGTTTTCATGTCATCGTCCTATTGAGGGGGATTTTTTTTGTCAAATCACTTGTTACTCATTAAGTTTTCATAATTTTTTCCTCGTCTTCGTCATTTCCCTCTGATCATTAACTCTCCGCATCTGTTTAATACGTTTACTATCTTTACAGTAAATGTTTTTTTCTCTGCTTTTCCAACCGAGCTGTCAGTCCATCATTCAGAGAGAGAGGCGTGTGTTTAATTCATGGTGAACCTCGATCGTCCGCTGTCGGTGAAACACACTAAAGTGACTCATGTGTTATTGATGGAGCTGAACACCACCCGGATAATGGAGCTCTCACTGTGTGCGCCGCCACAATAGCCTTTTAGCAGAACATGCTAACCAAAATGTCTCCTGATGTGTTTTTAAAGCCACATGTCTGTGTCCTGTCACTTCCTGTTAGTCCTGCTTCGCTGCCTCCTCTTCCTCCTCCTCCACCATCATCCTCACATCTTTATCTTCAGCATCTTCATATCACGTTTACGACTAAAATAAATAGACGTGAACCGCAAAATCTGTTCAGTAACGTGGAAAAATAAAATAAAATTCAGGTTCTTCTCACTAATGATGAAGATTCATGATGATGATGATGATGAAACTTAAATCAACTTGATACTGAGTTTTGTTTTGTTTCACTGCATCTGGAGCAGATTTGATCTAAAATAGACAAAACATCCTGAGTGGTTTAGGTTTATTCTTTTTGTCATTTTCTTCTTGTTGCATCTTTTATAGTTTTTTTTTTTTTTTTGTCATGAGTTTTGCATAAACTTCGTGTCCCGTTTTGTATTTTTTATCATTTTCATTTTGTTGCATCTTATGTTTTGTTTCAGATTTTGCATCGTTTTCATCCTGTAGTTTTTGCTTTTCCATCATTTTCATCTAATTGTATCTTTTATGTTTTGTTGCAGATTTTATGTTTTTCTTTTGTCTTTTATGTCCTTTTCATCTTACTCCGTCTGTTACATCTTTTACCTTCTTGCTTCTCTTGCAGATTTACATTTACAAACTGAGGCAGAGAACTTCAGGTTCATGTTGATCATTTTTAAAGGATAGTTTGTAGATTTAACATTTTGCTCGTTTTTTCACTCAAAACCATGGATAAAAATTTGTAGTTCTTGGTTCTAGGTTATTTGATCATTTAACAGCTCTGATCCACTTCATATCACATTGGTGTGAATGTGGAACCTGAACTGAAATGAGTTGAACAGCCCTGGTCTGCAGTCACATCCTTCATCTTCGTCTTCAGTTTTCAGTTGGTGCACATTCACCTGGTCTGTTTCCGTCCGTCCGTCCGTCCGTCCGTCCAGCTGCAGATTCGATGATATTTCCTTCTATAATTCGTGCTGTCAGAAGGCCGG
Source organism: Ostorhinchus cyanosoma (assembly GCA_029814465.1). Lineage (NCBI taxonomy): Eukaryota > Metazoa > Chordata > Actinopteri > Kurtiformes > Apogonidae > Ostorhinchus > Ostorhinchus cyanosoma. Next base: position 2,242,749 of record JAPTYQ010000012.1, read on the forward strand.
CCGTCCACCCTCCTCCTCCTCTTCTTCCTCCTCCTCCTCTTCCTCCTCCTCACTGGGTCATTTGTCATGGAGGAAATCACCGCTCAAATCTTCCACGGCGGTAATATCTCTGTCATTCAGCCTCCTCACTTTTCCTCCCCCTCTCATCTGTGCGATGCTATCGAGGCGTCGAGGTGACACCTCCTCTCTGCTCCGCCGATAACTCTCAGTGCTTATAATGTTAAGAAGATGATAAGAAATAATAGTCTTTCTTTTTTCATGTAGCGGTCGGCGGTGAGTCCCGAGGCCGAGGAGCCGACATCCATCACCCGCTATTTATCAGCGTCAGCTGCAGAAAAGTTTTATAGCACAGAGAGAAAAATAATAACTGCAGCAGAAACAATTTGAGGCTCATCAGATCGATGAGAGGATTAAAACTGCACCGACTCCTCACATGAACATTTTATCTGCTCAATATGTCCAGAAACATCGCAGCGTGATGGCGCCGCAGATTAACAGTTTGTAATTTCACAGAAAAAGAAAGCGAACGCCGTCGGCCGCAAAAACATCAAATCAGCAGCTTTTCCTTCAGTAAACTTCAGCAGGTTGGATGTTAGGATCAGAGGTCGAGGAAAACCCGGATCCAGACCACGTTCCAGGTCCTTAGGGTCGGAAATCTCTGCCGTCTAAAGAGCCACTTTAGGACAGAAATAGGAAACATAAACTTATCTGTTTGACCTCAGAGCAGTTTAAGAAGCTCTTCAGGATCAGTTTGTACAGAAAATGTACAGAATAAATCAGTGTTTCAGTGCACTTACAGAAGTAATCCCACAGGAAAGAGTGTTACAATTACTCCATGCAAGTGTAAGAAGAATATGTATGTATATATTAATATTATACTATATAACACAATTAGAGCAAGCAATTTGTATAATAGTCTATGTACTAGTCTGGGGGGGGGGGGGGGTTAACCTGTGGCTCCTGGGATACATTTGGCTCTTTGGCCATTTTCAACTGGCTCAACACTTTTTTTTTTTAATGTATTTGTGTGTATTACATTGTGTATCCCAGTGTTTTTGTATTACTGTGTGAGCGGAGGTAATGTAGATGGTAGTGTACGTGTACTTGTGTGTTTGTCTGGGTTGGTGTGTGTAATCATGTGTAGTACATTGTGTATTTGTCGGCATTACAGTGTGCATCGCTGTGCCACAGTGTTTATTTGTGTGTATTGCTGTTACTCAGTGTATTTGTGTGTGTTACAGTGTGTGTTTGTGTGCTCTGCTGTTACTCAGTGTGTATTTGTGTGTGTTACAGTGTGTGTTTGTGTGCTCTGCTGTTACTCAGTGTGTATTTGTGTGTGTTACAGTGTGTGTTTGTGTGCTCTGCTGTTACTCAGTGTGTATTTGTGTGTGTTACAGTGTGTGTTTGTGTGCTCTGCTGTTACTCAGTGTGTATTTGTGTGTACTGCTGTTACTCAGTGTGTATTTGTGTTACATTGTGTATTGATGTGTACTTCTGTGTTTGTGTGTATTTGTGTGTATTACATTGTCTATTTTGTGTACTGCTGATAGTGCGTATTTGCATGTATTACGTTGTGTATTGATGTGTACTGCTGTTACTCAGTGTGTATTAGTGTGTTAGAGTGTGTTACTCAGTGTGTATTAGTGTGTGTTATAGTGTGTATTAGTGTGTTAGAGTGTGTTACTCAGTGTGTATTAGTGTGTGTTATAGTGTGTATTAGTGTGTGTTATAGTGTGTATTAGTGTGTTAGAGTGTGTTACTCAGTGTGTATTAGTCCTGCAGTGTGCGTGGAGGCCAATGGCTGTGTTTAAGTCCATCATCCAGCTCATTATGTCTCATTGAGTCTCAATATTCAACAAATCAAACTGTGTAAATGATGCATAAGCCCCACCCCCTCATGAATAATGTGTCCAATAGGAGTGCGGACGGCGTCTTGCTGAGTGCTGATAAATCAGAGCGTGAGACGTGATGGCGTGCGACAGGACGTCCCGCCTCATTAATGATGGACGAGACTCGCTGTTAACGGATGAGACGGACGTTAATATTAGATGATGACAGCGATCAGCGTCCAATCAGATTAAATCAACCTGACGAACGCCGTCACTTCGAGTCTCAGTCACCGCGAGAATCACGCTTTATCTGGTAAAAACATCTGGTAAAACACACGTACAGATTAATACGTAACAGTGAAAGAAAAACATGGACTCATACTGACAGGAAGTCAAATCAAATGTGAATTTAAAAGTCAAGTAAGAGAAATACTTAAATATGAACAAGTAAAAACCATAATAGTCCAACATTTATCTATTAAACCGACATATGACAACGTATTAATATTAATGTCACATGTTTATGGTTTTTCCTCCATTTGAATGTTTCCTCAAACTTGTTCTGAAGCAACAAAAAAAAGAAAACCAAGAAACGACTAAAGGAGATATTAAAATAGTTGAACCCAGTGGTTTTTAATGTCACGTTACTTCATCGTACGTTAACGTAGTGACGTGGTTCAACCTTTAAACGCATCAGTATTTCATTGTTAGTCTCATTTTCATGGAGTCTCTATTTAAAGAACGTTACAAAGAGGGTTACGTTGCTCTTCATATTTTTCCAATGTGTCCTGAATATTTTAACAGAGAATTTCCGATAATATGGTGAAAAAGTCCACTTTTATTTTTACATAACTGGGTTCATTTTTCTGAGGTTTTGCAGCTCAAATAAGGGATTCAACCAATCATCTGTGCAAAAGAGACGTCATGTGACACTAAAAGCATGTTTGCACTATTTCATTAATATTTGTATTTATTTTATTTACATTTTATTTCACTGGGAATGATTTTGTTTTTGTTTACTATTTAATATGAAGAACAGTTAAAAATATGTCTGGGCTAACAGTTGGAAAGTTAGGACAACATTTATTAATGTTTCTAAACTTGTATTAAATCTACGGAAGCCGCCAGCGGACTGCATCTAATGTTTTTTTCAATTCACCGTGATACCGAGATCACGGTGAATTTTAAAAAAAGATTATATGAAGTCC
>JAPTYQ010000012.1:2471680-2482854 GCA_029814465.1 Ostorhinchus cyanosoma
CACCAGAAGGCGCTGTCGTACAGCCCCATCATGGTCATGGTGTCTTTGAGGCGGTGCTCCTTCTCTGCTGCCACGTTGACAATGAGGAAGGTGACGAAGGGCGTGAAGGCCAGGACCAGGTAGATGGAGATGAGGGCGTGGGGGAACTTCTCCACCTCCACGGAGCCAGGCTGCCCCATCATCACCACGTTCAGGTCCATCTCACTCCACACCGAGCGCTTGGTCTGCATCTGGACACAGCGAGGGGTGGGGTGGGGGGTGGAGTTAGCATCGACCATCACAAACATCTGGACTCATTCTGATAGACAGTTTACCATGACGGTAAAGATTCAGTCCAGCATTTATCACCTGGTCGAGACTGAAAGACTAAAACATAGGTGTGAGGACAGGTGAGAGGACAGACGAGAGGACAGATGAGAAGACAGGTGAGGACATTCTGACCTGGATGATGGCGGCGTCTATCAGTGACTGCAGGCGGATGAATCCTGAATGCCAGTAGTTTGCTGCTCTACAGTTTGCGCTGGAGAAACAGTTGGCTGGACAGGGACACATATGGACACAAGAATTAATATGGACGGACTTGGACAGAAACTGTCCTTGTTCTAGATTCAGAACATATTCATTCATTCTAACATTAGCTCAGTCAGTTTTCTGTGTTATGGAATCATCAGTGGCTGAAATAACACTGTCTTACAATGTTGATGCTGCATCAGCTGATAGTTTACATTATAACTCTGTTAGCTTAGCTTGGAAGGCGGCTGGAGGAACAGTTAGTGGTTAACGGGTACCGATGGTCTCGGTGTAGTCGCTGGGCAGAGGCAGCTGGTTGTAGGGGAAGCGTAGTCTGTAGGAGGTGGCCGAGCTGTCCATGAAGACCACGCCCACATAACTGGACGGCTCATACAGGCTGGCATTTTCCAGATCCTCCTCACTGGCAAACATCTCCAGACGGTCCTGTATGTCTGGAACCACAACCGACAGTATTAGCATCAGCTTTTGCACCTGCTTCAGTATTAGCATCAGCTTCAGCTTTAGCTTTAGCACCAGCTTCAGTATTAGCATCAGCATCAGCTTTGGCACCAGCTTCAGTATTAGCATGAGCATCAGCTTTAGCACCAGCTTCAGTATTAGCATGAGCTTCAGCTTTAGCACCAGCTTCAGTATTAGCATCAGCTTCAGCTTTAGCATCAGCTTCAGTATTAGCATCAACTTCAGCTTCAGCACCAGCTTCAGTATTAGCATCAGCATCAGCTTTAGTACCAGCTTCAGTATTAGCATCAGCATCAGCTTTAGCACCAGCTTCAGTATTAGCATCAGCTTCAGCTTTAGCACCAGCTTCAGTATTAGCATCAACTTCAGCTTCAGCACCAGCTTCAGTATTAGCATCAGCATCAGCTTTAGCACCAGCTTCAGTATTAGTATCAGCTTTAGCACCAGCTTCAGTATTGGTATCAGCTTTAGCTTTAGCACCAGCTTCAGTATTAGCATCAACTTCAGCACCAGCTTCAGTATTAGCATCAGCTTTAGCACCAGCTTCAGTATTAGTATCAGCTTTAACAACAGCTTCATCTTTAGCTTTAGCACCAGCTTCAGTATTAGTATCAGCTTTAGCACCAGCTTCATCTTTAGCTTTAGCACCAGCTTCAGTGTTAGCTTCAGCATTTAAATGATAACACAAATCTGTACCAAATGAAGCAGCTGAAGGAGCAGTTATTCAGGTAATGTTTTAAACAAGTTTAATTTCAAATAAAAGGAAACTGAAACATGTGCATTTGTCTTTAAATGAGATTTAAGAACAGATTTACAGTCAGATATTATTTTCAGTATTCAACCTGTAAAAACCTTCCTTTATCCTCTGAATAAAACCTCCTGATGTCTGACTGATTGTTTTTTGTAAATGGCACAGTTCATATGAATGAACATTTACACCTAAATACTAAAGATGATAGCCATACAGCTAATTTCCATCTCCAGTCCTATTGGCAGGTAAAAAAAAACAAAACAAAAAAACATGTTCTGTGTTTGTATCAGTGATTATTGGCCATGAATAATTTACACATATTCACCCAATTATCAGTATTTATTTTTATCTGCTGACTCATTGTATTTCTACGTTTACTTTTTACATATTAGTTCCTTTTCGTTTTTCATTCATTGTTTGTCTGCTTTTGTGGAGCTGCTGGAACTGTGACCTTTCTCTGCTGTTGGATTAATAAAGTTGATCTTATTGATTCCAGGTGTCAGTTAACAGAGTAAATATCTGTGATTGATTATTGTGTTCAGTATTACTAGTCTGTGTGTGTGTGTGTGTGTGTGTGGGGGGGGGGTTCTTCCTGCTTTATGTCCACTTGTTGAACTTCAAATCCCAGTGACTTTGTATTTTTCCTGTTCTCTGGTCTTTTTGTTTGATGAAGCCCAGTTTCAATGGCAGACTGGGCTTCGTTTCCTTTCGGTAGCACGGGCTAACGTCTCCTGTGGACGACTCACGCATCTCCTGTGCGACCTCCTCCATGATGTGGTTGGTGACGTTGGTGATGGGGGTGTAGCCCAGGCCTCGGAGCAGGTGGGTGTCCTGCTCCAGCTCCTTGGTGCCGATGCCTCCGTAGTAAACATGGGGGTTGAGTTTACTGATGAGGATAAGGAGGCCGAGCAGGAGCAGAGGGAGGATCAGCTCCTGACAAACAAACACACAAAGACTTTAGAAACACTTCCTATATTGTGCAATAATCCTTTAAATGTGAACTATGTCCATTTTATTCTATTCTATTCACACATCTGTCATTTGGATAGTTCTCAGATGTTTTCGTGGATGTTCGACCATAGCTGGGGTTTGTCTACTTTTCGGTTTGTACTGATTATCCACTACGTCTGTCACTGCAAACACTTCGACGGCGAACACGGTGACATTAAAAATGCATCAGTGCAACTTCATTCCAAATGAAAGATGCATGGATGAGTACAGATTGAATGTCAGAGTTGTTCAACAGTGGCTCCAGGATGAATAGAACAATACTGACAGAAACCCACGGCAACAGTTAAGTCTTTTCTGTCCCAGTACGGCCTGAAAACAGGAACATAGAAGGATCTGCTCTTTATCTGCGACACTGTGGTCATTCAAATGTACAGATCTGATTCAGTTTAAAACAGCACAACCAATATTTGAAGTAAGACAGAAAAGACTTCCTGTCCTCTCTGCTCCTCCTGTCCTCCTTTCTCCTCCTCCTCCTGTCTGACCTCATCTCTGGACCTCCTCCTGTGCTCCTTCTCTCCTCCTCTATCCTTATCATTCAGTTATCCCTATAGTTACGATAGTGTTTATTATATATAAGCACTAGTATAAATTATATAGTTGCATGGATGGTAGAAGTACTAACAGATGTAGTACTAGAATATTTGATTTCTGGGTAGGGGTAGAAAACCTGAAACATGTACCAGGGTTTGGGTCAAAGGTTAGTTCTACTTCATAAAATAAAAATGCTATGAAAGCGTGTGCTGTGACAGGACGAGGTTTGAACATGGAGAACCGGTTCCACATTGGACCGGTTCCAGATTCGGTGCTGTGTTTTGGAGGCTAGTCTGACCTGCAGACTCTGCTGTTTGGTCCTCCACTTGATGAGCAGGTTCTTGTAGAGCAGGCTCCGGGTCTGGGCCCAGACGCCGGCGTCTCTGCGGTACAGCGGCTGCATGCTGCCACCATGCCTCATCTGGATGACGTAGGGACGACCGCCGCTCTGCTGAATGCTGGCCTCAGCTGCACCGCCAAAAAGAGAGAGAAACACTAAACACACTGTAGACGCTGGTTCAACAGAGCATCAGGCGTTAGAGCTGCAAACACAGACGATATTAACAAACTAAGACAGAAATGACCAGAATATGACACATGGCATCAGCAGGACGACACAAGGGGCTGACGATACCAACAATTATAGGGTTTATTTATTTATTTCAGGATATGACCAAACATGGCAGTTATAATACCATCTAGTCAGACGTGATGTGTTCAAGGTACCTGCAGAATCTCCGGTCTTAATAGGTTCAGTCTGATCGCCTGCGGCCTCTGAAAGTCCACTGGATTTCGTTTTAGTGGCAATTAGGCTGAAAATGATCATTATTTTAACAAATATGTGATTCTTAAAGTTAAAAATGTCTGATAAATTCAACTCAAAAAGCTTTGTTTTTCCCCAGGAAGAAATGTGATGGTATAGAACAAAACCCTTTGAGACAGTCAAAGACATCTAAGGAAATAAAGTCAACAGAAACTAATAATATATAATAGAATGTATAATAACAGACTAAACTGAATCACTTAGTTTATGTGAGCAATAATTCAAATATTCAGAAAATGTTTAATGAGCTGATGCAGAGTTTGTTCTGTTGTTACAATCGCTGAAGAGATATGGTCAGTAATCTATATTATAAAAAGGAAGTAGACTATGTGTGTGTGTGTGTGTGTGTATGTGTGTGTGTGTGTGTGTGTGTGTGTGTATACATACATACACATTGTGTATTTTGTCTTATCTGTTTTTCCTCATGATTTTGATCTATTGTCATCAATCAGGTATTAGTTTTTTTTATTTTCCCCTCATGACTATTGTTTTTTGTTTGTTTTGGTTTTTGCTCATTGTTTTTTTTTCCTGGTGACTTGTAGTTTCTTTTTGTTGTGATTTTTGAAGTAAAAATAAAAATGATTGATGAAAATAATAATAATAATAATAATAATAATAATAAAGACTTAATTCCTAAAAACAATCATGATAATTACCAAAGGTATCATTTTTCATTAGTTTTTATAGTTTCCTTTAGATTACACTGTGAGCTTGAAAACCTTTACACACAAACTGTATTTAGACATTGACCGAACATTTAATCCCAGTGGTCATCTGATGTCAATTCCACATCAGTATGACATCAAACCTGATATCAAATTGTCATATTGATGTGGACTTGACATCAGACGCCCACTGGGATCTTTATAAACATTTGGGAAGTTAACAATGTTTAACAATGATTTTAATACACATTCTTTTATAATAAATGTTAGTTTGTTTTACTCTATGCCCTTTTGTTTTCTTGTTTTAAGTGTTTTTATCTTTTTGGTGTATGTTTTGTCTGTATAAACTATTACTAATGATGTTTTACATCAAAGAATATACTTTCAGTACATGTTAATAAACTGACAGATGTATCTAAATCTAAACTCTAAATTCCTTCTAATCCGCCCACTTATGAGTATATTTGGCTTTATGATCTTACAGTCCAGGTGTGATTATTTTCAAGTCACGTGACTAAGACAGACAAACAAACCTTTTCTAGTGCGCAGATTTCCAACAGTTCTGAACGCATCATTTCACACACACAAACTGTCTTGAAATAAACGCATTAAGTTAATCTGCTTCTTCCATTAATGCACTTATCAGTGATTCCGTCTAGTCTCCGTGTCAATGGACAGACAAGGGTTTCACGCGTCATAAAAGAAACGTCATTTACCTGTAAATCAACAAATAGGTATTTTCACGTAGAGCTACAGCTAACGTTAGCCTCCGAACTGACGCCGAATACACCGCTGAGTGTTAACAAGCAGCTCCAACACGACATGCAGCTGTTTGCCTCAATAAAAATATAGAAAACACGTCTCTGTTAAAACTCTGACAATAAACATTAACCGTGGGTAAGTGTCTGAACGCCGCTGTTTCTGTGCGCACAAGCTAAATGCTAACCCCCAGACGGTATCAGCACGAAACACCAACATGCACCGAGGAAAACAGACATTTATCGTACTTACGGATGAAATACATTAAGGCATATCTTTCCACACGTTCTGCTGTGCCGACCTTACATTACAGATGAGATTTACTGCAGGTAAGTCCTGAAATGAGCAGCTTGTTGGTCTCCCGCGACGCTACTTCCTGCTGTCAGATGGAGTCCCCGCCTCTTGACCAATCAGAGCTAGTCCCCACTGTGAGTGACAGCTGTTTGAACCAATCAGAGAGTTATTTACTATTTTGCCTTTTATTTTTCTAAAAAAAAAACGGGAGAAACATAATAACAATAATAATAACTTTAAGCTCTGAAACAATGTATTATACAGAGAATTTGGGTTTATTTAATGTTATAAAACTCAACACATAAACTCTTCATCCATCAGTTTATTACAAACATTCAAACATTTGAAGAAATTAAACAGGAAGTGACAAAAATCTGTAAAATGAATCAAAACTATGACAAATACAGTGGAGCAAAAAGAACAATATTCATATAAAGCTGCAGAAAATAATGAAATCCTCCAGCGTAAATTCTTCATATGTGAACTTCACCCTGTAAAACCTGACCCATTAAAAACTGGCCACAAAATTATCATGTTTTGGAATTTAAATATTTATTCACCCTTTTAACATAATCAATAAAAATTTTTGGCACATCATTTTGTTTATAATATATGTTGTGTATCACATTCGATACACTGGGGGTTTTAGGCAACGGTTTGCTCACCACAAAGTTAACTTTAAAATCCAACAATAATTTTACCAGAAACATTTGGAAAATCTAGAACATTTCAGTTTTGTTTTTTTTTTTACATAAATCTTTTTAAAGCCTTTTTATTTTCCTTGAATAGACCACAATTTGTCTGCCTCTGGTTCTTGTTCTGTCTCTGGTTCCGGTTCCATCTCTGGTTCTGGTTCTGTCTCTGGTTCCGGTTCCATCTCTGGTTCCGGTTCCATCTCTGGTTCTGGTTCTGTCTCTGGTTCCGGTTCCATCTCTGGTTCTGTCTGTGGTTCCGTCTCATACAGGCTCAGCTTGATGATGATGGCTTTGAATGTGAACACATCCTTGTCCTTTTCTTCCTTTACTGCAGCAGATTCCCGGCGTCCTCTGGTTCTTGGATGTCTCTGAACCGGACCGAGCTGTGCAGTGGGGAGGGAAGAGGGAGCTGTTGGACCGCGGCGGTCCTCATCAGCTGGTCCGGTCCCAGCAGAGTCCTGATCCGCATCCGGCAGAGGTGGAACAGACCAGGAACCGAGTCTGAACGGAGCAGAGAAGATTGTTAAGATCCACATCATGTGGATCAGTGTGGACCTGAATCTGAACCTGAATCTGAACCTGAATCTGAACCTGAATCTCTTACCAAACTGTGGAAATGGACTCCAGGTCCTCTCAGCCTTTCTTCGATCCAGAACCAGTTTCAGGTCCAGAGACAAAGTGGACCAGTTCACAAACTGCAGCAGGTAATTCAGCAGGTCACCATGAAGCTGATCCAACCTGAACATCAACACACACACACACACACACACACACACACACACACACGAACGCATGCACGCACGTCTGTTTTTATTTCTTCTCTCATTTTTTTTTTTTTAAAATCAGTTTTCGCTTTTAATCATGACAAATAGATAATAAACATTAATGTTTCTAAACTTTATGGACATAAATATTGGGACACATCAAGACTCCAGATGTCATTTGTTCCTGTTCATGAGGATCAAACACAAACATCAGTAATATCTTCAAGTTTAATGGTAGATATTTCTTCCTCATTCAGATGTGATGAAAGTATATCTACTTTAAGATGAGGAAGAAAATTATTATTATTTACAGTCAGAGCAAGAAAAATATGATAGAAATTTAGAGGAAGAACATTTAAACTCAGAGACATGGATAAACAAACAGAACAAAATCCATGTTGATATAAATTCAGTCCAAACCATCTGGGAGTCATTTTGGAAACAAAGATAAATTAAACCAAACTAACCAATGCAATGATATTTATCCCATAATCTAAACTCTATTCTGACATTAGTCCTTATTGTTTTGATCCCAGATCCTGTTAGAACAGAAACACCTGGATCCAACGTGTCCACAGACTTTTGGACATTTGTGGATGAGTTAGGTCATTAGTTAGGCCGCTGACCCCAGACCAGCAGAAAACCAGACCTACATGTGAGTGTGAAGGAGCAGATGTGGATCCAGACCAGCGTTGAGCAGCGGCGGCATCCATCGGGCGGCGGCGTCCACCTGCGTCACTGCTGCACTCAGCAGGTCCTTCAGCTCCGGGAGCGTCAGCGCCGCCGTCCCACGGGCCCCGGCTCCAGAACGGAGGGGCAAGTCTGGGTGAGGGAACCGCCTCAGGTCCAGGATCAGTCGCAGCAGGTCCATTCTATCAGCGGCCAAGACCTGGTCCCAGTGCTCCTGGATCAGAGAGGCCCCAGCAGAGACCAGCAGCCTGGATAGGTCACTGCAGCAGGGGTCAAAGGTCAATGAACCCATAGGAAACACAACAGCGTCACTTAAAACTGTAGATGCGGATGGTCCACAGTCCAGACCACATCTGACGCGGACTGGCCTCCCTTCACCTTCAGGATCCAGTTTTAGTGCCTGGATGGCTTCAAACCTTTAACTGTGTGTATTCACAGAAACAACATCCTCAAACCACCTGATTACCCCGCCCCCCCAGGGGAGGTGAGGGTATCGTTTTTGGTTCGTTTTATTTCTCTGTTTGTTTGTGTGTCAGAAACTTTACGCAAAAAACTACTGGACCAATTTCCATGAAATTTTCAGGAAAGGTGCGAGGTAGTCCAGAATAGATCCCATTAAATTTTGGTGAATGTTGCTAAAAAAATTGTTTTTGCAATGATAAGCAATAGAGCAAATCAGGTCAAATGTTTGCGAAGGGCGGGGTTTGTTGTGCCTGGAACCACTTTAGTTTAAATTTGACCAAAAACCTAAAGACTAAAGGTGACTCGGCCTTTTCTCTAGAACATTCTACCCTAACGAATCACACATGCACAGTCCCTCGAGGATCTGTTTGAAACACACCCATTTGAACTGACTTTAATAGAAGTGTGTGACTTTTATTTGTTGGATTTTCTGCTTGCGTTTGTCCTCAGGGCTGTCGAAGTCATTATATTCCAAAAGTTGGGTTTCAGGGATATAATGGTTTTACCCTGAGCGCCAGTGCTGGATCTCCTTTGTGTTGTGTTGATAACTAGATCAGATTTGATAACCAACATGGGGACCCCTAGTGGAAGAACCCTATGGACAGGTTATTCAACTGCAGGGGGCCTGACATGGTGAGCCCACTGCTCTGAGTATGCAGTGTGTGATGCATGATCCAATGATGGGTAACGGCAGAAGACAAATTTCAGTGTGTGGTGCATGTTTACATGTGTGACAAACTACTACTGACAAAATAAAGATTCTATTCTAGAAAATGCCAGCGGAATTGACCAAGAAAGTAAATGAAGTAAAAGAAGGAAGTGGATCAGAGGATCTAGAACCAGCGGTTCCTCACGGGTCAACATGCTAGTTCTGTTATTATTTGACTGGTTCTGATCCACGTTAGATCATGAATGTGTCTGTATGTGGAACCTGAACTGAAAGGATTTTAACATCATTGACTGTTCATATCTTCAGTGTGGACCCTTTGGTTTGACACCCTTGTTTCAGATGCTATTGATCGTAATATTGTGTTTTCATCAGTCTTAATATCTTATCTTGTGTATCTATTTTTACTAGTTTTGTCATATCTTGTATTTCTACCTGTATCTTTGTCCATCTCTGTGTTAAATAAACCTGACCTTGACCTAAAACCACATTTCCTTGGACCCTCATCTACTAAAGCTATTAGTTCCATCATATCTGTCAGATTCACAGCCGTCACAGACCGCTTTGCCCCGGTCAGGATCAGGTTCGGTACCGACCTGCTGCAGGCTTTCTCTGACGCCATCCTGAGGGCGAGGCTCAGCGGTGAACGCAGACCCAGCAGCTCCGAACAGTCCTGGGCGTCGGGGCTGAAGCCCTCCTTCAGCAGCAGCTCAACGCTGGTCCTCTGGTTGTTGTGGATGGCCAGGTACAGAGGACTGACCTGACCCCGCTCACGGTCACATCCCCGGTCTGTGGCAGCGATCAGCCTGCGCAGGACACTGAACACACGACAGCAGCTCCAGTCACAACATCCACATCTGAACCAAGCACAGACTTTATGCATCTGGTCCAAACTGAAATGATCACTGAGCCCCCGTGGTGTCAGCTCCAACAAGGACCAAGTCAGACTGAGACCAGTACCGGCGTCAGTGATCGGATCAGACCGGATCATTTAGACCAAGTTCGTTAACATCAGCCCCAGACTCCAGTACCTGATGCGTCCAAACTGGGCGGCGGCGTGGATGGGCAGCTGAGGCCACTCGGAGCTGCAGGGGGTGTTGGGGTTGGCACCGCAGCCCAACAGGAAGTCCACACAGGACTCGTGACCCTCCTGAGAGGCAATCATCAGAGGCGTGGCCCCATCCGCCGCCTGAGCGTCCACGTTAGCGTCTACGGAGGGAAACGACGGCGTCAAAGTCAGATCACGATGTCAGTACGAGTTAGTGCAGGATCAGAGATTAGTTCAGGTTAAGGTTTAGTTAGGGTCAGGGTTCAGGTTCAGGTTCAGGTTTAGGTAGGATCAGGGTTTAGGGTTTAGTTAAGTGTGGGGTTTACCAGCAAAGGCGAGGGTCTGCAGATCGTCATGGCGACCGTACTGCGCCGCCACAAACAGAGGAGTGATGTTGTGGTCGTCCACGGCCTCCAGGTCAGAAACCGAGGCCAGGATCTGGACAATGTCAGTATGACCCTGCGGACGGAGCAGAACCCTGACGTTAATACTGGACCAGGTCTGAAGAACGTTGTTCAACATGAACCGAACGCGTGGACGTGCGTGTGAACAGACAGATCCAGTGTTTAGGGTCAGAAGGAACAGTGAAGGGCACATGGTTTCAGAATCAGTTATTGATTGATTACTTCTTTGACGTTCCAGTTTCATGTGTTCTGTCTGAGCTCAGACTTCATCTGTTTTCTCTTCGGTAACAGATGGTGTTTTCCGTCATCCAACAGAACAAGGCGGTTTTCCTGTGTTTGATTATAAGGATGTTATTTAGAGTCAAGTAGAAAATCCAACCCCTGAACCATGCGATAAACACACACCTATACCTGGAAACAAAAGGGGAACAACTTTTGTATTTATTTGGCTTTGTTTGGGGGGTAAATGCTGAGGATCAGTTTGGACATTCTCATGGACATCTCACACACAACAGACTCTCGCACACACATGAACTGATAACACCATCCTCCCCTTTGGCCCCTCCCCCCTCCGTCTGCTCTGGAGCTGTTTTTCTTCTCTCTTGTCTGATCCCCAATTG
>JAPTYQ010000012.1:2620548-2632409 GCA_029814465.1 Ostorhinchus cyanosoma
CAGGGGCCCCTGGGATGCTTGTCTGTGGCATTGGGGTGCGCACCGCCCCGTGGCGGGTGGTTGTCTGGGGCAGTCTGGTCTCCCGGGGTGCTGGGTGGGGCCCCTGCTAAGGGGTTGGGTGGCTCCCGGGCCCAGGGGGCTGGGGGGCCACTAGCTTGGCGGCCGGCCCCCGGCAGGGGTTTGGTTGTCGGCAGCCCTGGCCCTCTGGGGCCTGTGCTTGGCTGCTGTGGGGCGGCTGGCGGGGGCCTCCCTTGGTCATCTTCGGGGCCATTCACTGTCGCCTCTCGGGGGGTGGGTTGGATCCCCCTCTCTGTGTTGTCTGCTGGTTGGCCAGGCCATGGGGCCCTCCTTGTTAGTCCCTGGTCCTTGGAGGTGTTGTGGTGGTGGTTGCATGGCTGTGTTCACAACTGACATCACCTCAGTCTCTGCCTTGTCCTCTTCACTTTACTCTAATGTTTTACTCTGATGCAGTCACTCTGTTGCAGCAGATTAACGTGAACAACTGCTGTTGTGTAGATTTGTTGCAGGTGTTATCTGGACTGTCGTTTGTGATTCTTTTCTTGTGTTCCTCATTTAACAGTTCTTATTATTCTACTTAACTTCTTTTTTTTTTTCCTGTCCCTTTGCCCAGTTTGCTCAGTCTTTGTTCTGGTTCCGGCAACAAAATGTATCTCAACAAACTCAAAATAAATACAGTTGAATATCAAGGGGAGCCTCATATACTTTATGAAGTTTCCCTTGGCAAAGCAAAATTTCTCAGCACTAAAAGGCAGCCAGACTACCATTCTGCTGTTAGGATGCTGGACAAGACAGGTTAAAAAAAAAAATAAAAAAGAATTATATATACATATTTGTATATAATAGTCATTCATAGACTGGTTCATTCCACTTAATCTAATCATTAGATTTACATACAAGAACTTTGCACATTTATCTATATATTTTTAAAATTATCTTGATAATATTTGTCTAGTACATATTGTACAATTGCTGTTCTAATTGTGTTTCAATGTTTGTTTGATCATATATCTATCTATCTATTTGCCCTGTGATTATTGAAGTATTGTGATGATAGAACTGTAGCAGGTAGAATTACCAGCCTAAAACTCCTCTAGAATCTGTAAATCAGCTGATGGTCCTGTGTGTCCATGACCTGGTCAAACTCTGCCTTTTGTCTGTGTATAAAACCTCACATCCACTCATGTCCACTGACATTTTATTGGAAAACAACAACAACAATAACATTAATACAAAACTCTATACATTGGGTGGTTTAGTCCATTTGGAAGACTGATGGGACAGGTGTGAGGGGGTGTTTCCAGGTGCAGGTGGTGGGCGTGGCTTGGAGGAGGCCCTGGTCTCCTTCATGTGCCAGGGTTACAGTACGCCTTGGTTTTGAACAAGGCATTTTCAGATGTGATTTTATCAAGTAAAAGGAAGCAGAAGGAGAATCAAAAGTCCACTGGTGTTGATAGTGACGTGGTTTTGTACAGGAGAAGTTTGATGAAACAGATACTACTACTGGACCAGCCTCCCATTACAACCTAAACCAACCTCTGGCCCCAAACATGTGCACCACCTCGACTCCTTTAGATCCATGTTCGGAGCCGGACTTGAACTGTTCAAGGTCTGTTTTGGACCAAATTCCAAGGAGTTATTAGAAAAAGTAGGTTTTACAGTTTTTGCAATTTTGCAGGAAAAAATGTCCTGGTGGAAATGGGTGTGGCCTAGCCCATATGATTCAGTACTATTCAGAGAATCTGTGAATATAAGGTTTTTGAATGTGCGACATATGGTTTGAGAGTTATAGATCAAAATGCAGTGTCCTTGTTTATAGCGCCACCTAGTGGAATACAGCCACAATCAGACCACATCCATAATCTGTGGGCAAAGTTGAACATTTTGAATATTTCATTTCTTTTCCGATGTATCGTTTGGGAATGGTAGCCACTTGAAAATGGCCCCATTCATTCCGGATGAAGATTGTTGAGTGTTTTTTTTGCAATTTTTACAAAATCCGTACATCGGATTGCTAAGAAAAGTCATAGCACACCATTTCCGTGCAGGCCGCAAATTTGTGCGTTGAAATTTTTTGACTTTTTCAAAAACCCTAGGAGGAGTAGTCTGGCAAAATTTTGTCCGGAAGATGAAGAATAAATAGGTTCTCGGAGGTGAAAGCCCCGAGCCCCTAATAAATGTGCGGAAGCACAATCGGTGCTCGTGTCGATGCCCGAGCCCCTAATAATAAATACGACAAACAACAATCCTCTGTGCTTTGCATTACATGCAAGCACACGGGGAATAAATGCTGATAAAATCACTTTAGAAAAGGTTAAATATGGAGATCCATTTTGGAACAGATGTAAAAGGAGCTGAGGGTCTTTATGGGTTAATGTTGAAGTGGCTCAAGATAACAAACAACATAGACACGATGAAACTGTACAAACCGCCAAAAACTCAGACACACTTTACTTCTGCTTGGTACCAAATCTAATCAGGTGCTTTTACGAAACACATAACTATGATAATAATAATTCCAATAATAATACTCTTTGGCATTTGTCATAAAAAAAAAAAAACTATTAAAAAAGAATAAAAATAAGATGCAACATCATAGCAGCACGTTTAAGAACATTCAGGTTGTGTTTGTCCGTCAGTTCCATGGGGTTAATACGACCCTGAGCAGGCATGTTTCCATCAGTCAGACCAGGACCAGG
This sequence comes from Ostorhinchus cyanosoma, assembly GCA_029814465.1. Taxonomy (NCBI): domain Eukaryota; kingdom Metazoa; phylum Chordata; class Actinopteri; order Kurtiformes; family Apogonidae; genus Ostorhinchus; species Ostorhinchus cyanosoma. The sequence continues at coordinate 2,623,266 of JAPTYQ010000012.1, forward strand.
ACCCGGGCCCACATGGGACCCTTTACCCACTGAGACCAGCTCCACAACAAATACTTGTACCTCCTTAAGTGTTCAGACCTTTTAACCCTTTAGCAGCACTTTCACCGTGTCCAACCCACTCCCCTTCCCTCTGAGACTGGCTCAAATCCCTTCCCTCTGAGCCTGGGTCCAACCCCTTCCCTCTGAGACCAGATTGAACCCCTTCCCTCTGGAACCGAGTCCAGCCCCCTCCCTCTGAGCTCGGGTCCCACCCTATCCCTCTGAGCCCAGGTCTAACCCCTTCCCTGTCTGATCGAGTCCAACCCCACCCTCTGAGCCCGGGTCCAACCCTTTCCCTCTCTGATCAAGTCCAACCTCTTCCCTCTGAGACCAGATTGAACCCTTTCCCTCTGGGACCGGGTCAGACCAACACCATAGATTCAGAACGTTCAATCCAAAACCAAGCCTGGGTTTGAGCTGGACCCAGGTTAGCTGTGATGGACCGGTTTTAAGCCTTTAAAGATCCAAACTGCTCCTGTTGACATTGATGCTCTTTTGTTGGATTAAATCCACACTAGTTTAGATTAAACTGTACGATCAGGCTCCGTTCACAGCAGGTCTTAATGCACCATCAGATTTTTGATGAAATCAGTTTTTTTGTGTGTTCATTCATATTCCATATTAAATGCGACTTCTATCAGTTTTGAGTCTGAACTGAATGTGACCCTAAAATGACCCACATGGACTAAAGAGGTCCTGATGGAATGCCTAACCATGCAGACACACACTGTGTTTACAGAAGGAAATCTTTTTTCCCGCCCCTCCTCCTAGGACGAAGAACTGCGGTGTTTGTCACATTTCAATTAAGTAAGGGTTCAATAAATGCGACCTGGACATTCAGACTGAATTCACATTGTAAAATATCAGATCTGTATCAGATTTAGGATCACCTGTGAAAGTGGTCTGGGTCGGATTAGTGCTGTTCAGACTATCTGGAACAGATCGCCTACGGGTCACATATGGACACAGACATCGGATTTGGGCCACACTTGTCTGAATGGAGCCTTAGTCAGATCCAAATAGATTTAGAAGGATTTCAGTAAGAGAATCCAAACACAGTGTTCTGGTGGATTCAGCGACTGCAGACAAGTCAAACAGGCACAGGTCCAGTCCCTGTGTTTGTGTGTTCCTTATATTTGATGTAAAACAATAATCTGAACATGGAGGATGTTTACACATGAACCGGTTTTTCAGTCCTTAAACAGGAAGTTCCTCCTTTAGACCTAGTTTTGGTTCCTTCTGATGGAGCTCAGTTCCATGTGTAAGAGTCAACGTATAAACGCGTCTCAACCATAATCATCCACCTGAAACCAACAAAAGCTACCAGAGTTGAACTGTACTGATGGAGAAGGTCTGGACAGCAGCTTCAGCTGAGTTTTGAAGGCCTTGGATTCACATGGGTTTGATACCCTAACCCTAACCTACATCTATTTATTCAGCTGAACTGCATTTGTAGTTGCTGAGTTGAATTTTTTATTCTTTACTCGTATGAAAGATTGAATTGAGTTAAAACAGTCTAAATATAACAGACGACATCATTAGACTCTCCTACTTAATACGTCAGAAAATGGGTCAAAGGTCACGTGACTGGTGTGTTTTATAGTTACAAACCCACCTGTGAGTTCAGCCAATCACAGCATCTGTTTAGTTTTGGTTTTCCCTCCATGAACAGAATCAAACGGGTCCATTTGGCTCAACAGGCCTTTGGATCCATTAGACTCCAGAACCGAGGTCAGAGAGGAGGTTTAAGTGAGTTTAGTTTTATATCTGGATTCACACAGTATTTGTTTTCAAAGTTCTGCTCTACTGTAGTCTAAGCTCAAACCTTCAGACGTGGGGTTTGTTGATGATGGACAGTTTTAGTCGATGCATTAACACCCAGATCCTTTTCCTGCTTCGGTTTCTGTCTTTGCTTTAACTTGAATGAGTGGCTTTAAAAAGGTTGTAAAATGTGTTCAATCTACCTTTAGGCTGGTCTAACCCAGTGTTGGTGCTAACTGGTCCCAGTGTCCAGGTCCTGCTGGACAGACGGACAGAGACATGCCTGCAGTGGCTTTTCAAGTGGTCCAGCCCTGGTTGGTCTCCGCCTTCAGAGATGCATTCATGGGGACTCCTCCTGCTAAATGCATTCATTCCTAGTGCTGTGTTTTGTCATATTGTCAAAGTTCAACACACACTTACATACAAAGTCCTGGCCCGTGCCATGGCCCAGTTCACAGTACCGTTTGGCGTGTTCTCTACCTGAGGCCTGGCTTGGCTCGTCGGGCCTTTCAGAGCAGAGAAATGACCTGGTTTCAAATCTCCCGTCTGGTCTGAACAGTCATATTTCAGATTCTCGTCTCAGAGACCGGGGCTCGAGCGGCACCGTGGCCTGATTGTGTTCGCTCTCTGAGATGTTGTCTGTCTGGGTCCCATCAGGCCCCATGCTACCCCCGTTCCCCTCATCCGTGTCCTCTTTGTTCTCCAGTGCCATCTCGTTCTCGTAGCAGAAGGAGTTGGAGTTGGACAGTATGTATTTTTTCTCGGCGAGGGCCCGGGCACTGCACAGCGGCGTGCTTGGTACCTCGTACGTCTTGTGGAAGCGGGAATAGTCCACCTTGTAGTAGTTCTTCTCCTCAAAGAGCACCGGCTCGAACCGGTGGCCCCACAGGATCTCGCTGGCAACATAGGAGCTTCGGCACTGCGTGGTCATCGCTGTCGCCTCCACCATCCCCTCCAAGATGACCACGATCTCGAACTCGGAGTTCTCAAGGTCCTGTTTGCTCATATTGTAGAAGGGACTGTCCTCATTGATCTCGTGGACAATGGTGATTGGAGACACCAGGAAGATACGGTCGACTCCGCTGTCAAAGCCGACATCAATGTCCATCTGGTCCAGGGGGATGTACTCCCCCTCCGCTGTCGTTCGAGATTTTAGCAGCTGAGCCCGAACGTGAGCCTCAACTAGGTGGCTTTTTCGTAAGTTCCCTACGCGCCACATGAGGCACAGCTTGCTGTCCCTCATGGCCACCGTAGCGTTATGACTGAAAACGAGAGTCTCATTCCGCTTCTTGGGCTTGGCCATTTTTGCCATGACGGCACCGATGATGAAGGCGTCAATGATGCAGCCCACGATGCTTTGGAAAACCACCATGAAGACAGCAACGGGGCACTCGTCTGTCACGTATCGGTAGCCGTAGCCGATGGTGGTTTGAGTTTCAATGGAGAACAGAAAGGCGGCGGTGAAACTGCTGACATTAGAGACGCACTTCTGCGTTGCATTGGTTTCCAAGTCCCCGTGGAAGATAGCTACAAGCCAGAAGACGCATCCGAAAAACAACCACGAGAACAGGAAGGCCAGGCAGAAGATGATGAACATCCACCTCCAGCGGATGTCCACACAGGTGGTGAAGATGTCCGCCAGGTAGCGCTGGCCTTTCTCGCTCACATTAATGAACTGCACGTTGCAGTGGCCGTCCTTCTTAACGAACCTGCTTTGAGGCTGGTGCGTGGTGTGCACCTTGGTTTTGCCGTAGCCGTTGGGTACCGCCATGGTGTTGAGCTTCATGCCGTCCTCCTCTGATGACACAATGCTGTAGCTACTGGCTCGCACACTTCCCATCACCTTTGTCTGGGAGGGCTGTGCTGCTTCTGCTTTGGAAAACAGTCGGGGTTTCTGGAAAACACGTTGGAGAAACAGTTTTGAAGTGATTCTCAGGGACCGACTGGAAGAGGAAATGATGCTGGTGTCTTTGAGGTCTGGATGCCGGGAAGTGGACCAAACCCAGAGGACGATGAGGATCACTCCTCCGCCTTCACCTCATCGAGGTCATCTGCTGAGGAAACAGAGGAGAGGGTTTCAGTCAGACCGGACCTCCAGAATCCGAACCACATCAGTCCCTTAATGAACCATGTCTGAACAGGACAGCAGTGATGAACACTTCCAGGCTTTTAATTAGTTGTTTGTAGAACTTGAACAATTATTGAATTAGTCTTTGAACTAATCTGCATCTATTTTCACTCACTGGGTTCAAGTCATTTTTAATAAAGAAGAAAATTAATATAATTATTTTATTTTCAGGTTTTGAACCAAAGTGCATTTGAGGACGTGTTGAGTTCAGATACAAACACATCAGTTAATGTGGAAAATGATAAACCCTTGACTGGTTTCAGCCCACGAGGGGGAAACCAACTACGGAGAATCACATTTACAACCATTTCCCATCAAAAGGCCTCAAACCCAAAGAACCTTGGATTTGACGGTGAGCCATATTTTTGTGGATTCATTAATCACATTTTCAGCTCAAACACGTCTTTTCATCTTGTTTTATCTCCTGATATTGGACTTTTATTTATTACGTATTAATATGTTTTGTCGTTATAAGGGTCAGTGACTTGACACCATTTTTTTTTTTTATCCCAGCAGTTTTTATATATATATATATATATATATATATAACTTAACAACTTTAAGAAATTTAGTTAATTTGGTCAAACGTTATGTGGAAAAACAGATGTGCTGTTTGGATTGTTTGTCTGCTCAATGACACAAATTTCTGATTTAGATATTATCTATCTTAGAATCTTTTAAAGGGCACTTGTAAAACAAAATGACGAAGACAAAATTAAAATAAATTTCTCATTCTATTTTGGTTACAGCACTTAACATTTTCATGGACAGTGAGTTTTAAACTTAGGGAAAAAAAGTATTAATCCCCTTCCAAAATATAAATCACAAGCAAAATGGAAAAGTAACACACTAATAAACTACATTTTTAAATCGCTAATTTTGTCACCCTTTTTTTTTCACTGACCCGTAAATAAGTGTCTTCAACTTTAACTTGGTATGAGCTGATCCCCAGTGTTAGCGGTTCAGAATCAGCCTTTGGTTGGACTCAACCTGGTTCATGTTCAGGGTAAAATGAGTCCAGTCCAGTCCAGTCTGTGGTGGACTCGCTGAGTTCAACCTGAGAAACACCATCACATACCTTCTAACCAGAGGCACCAAAACCTCTGCATTCTGGTGCCAAGCATATTTCATCCAGCAATGATGAAGCTCAGCAGTACCATTTAACCCACTCCAACATTTCTGCTCACGCTCAGACGCAGGCCACCCTGGAACGGCACTCAGGTCCCGTTAGTGGTCATTTCTACAAAGTCCATTCGTTTTTCTTGGCTGGACTGAGGGGGAATGAGGCCTGTGCTGCTTTGAAAGGATCCCATGAACTGTTGGATTCACTTAAAAAATTCACTTAAAAGTGCAACTAAAAAGACTCAGTTGGAGTTCGTCTCACGGAAGAAACTCAAAAGTGCACCTTATGTAACATCCTCATCAGGCACATGGGCTGTTTGAGTTGCATTCAGAGACTCTGTTTAGGTGGAGGTCAGACCTGTGCACCACTGGCCATGATGAGGAGAGGGCTGACGGGGGTCAAACATAAGGCCTGTGGCCCAAAAATGTCTCACCAAAAGGTCCAATCTACCCTGAAACTGATCCACCAAGGGGTCCAATCAGCCCTGAAACCAGCCCGCTAAAGAGTCCAATAAGCCCTGAAACCGGCCCGCCAAAGGGTCCAATCAGCCCTGAAACCGGCCCGCTAAAGGGTCCAATCAGCCCTGAAACCGGCCCACCAAAGGGTCCAATCAGGCTGGAAACTGGCCCGCCAAAGGGTCCAATCAGCCCTGAAAACGGCCCGCCAAAGGGTCCAATCAGCCCTGAAACCGGCCCGCCAAAGGGTCCAATCAGCCCTGAAATTGGCCCGCCAAAGGGTCCAATCAGCCCTGAATCCGGCCCACCAAAGGATTCTATCGGCCCTGAAACCAGCCCGCCAAAGGGTTCAATCAGCCCTGAAATTGGCCCGCCAAAGGGTCCAATCAGCCCTGAAATTGGCCCGCCAAAGGGTCCAATCAGCCCTGAATCCGGCCCGCCAAAGGATTCTATTGGCCCTGAAACCAGCCCGCCAAAGGGTTCAATCAGCCCTGAAACTGGCCTGCCAAAGGGTCCAATCAGCCCTGAAACTGGCCTGCCAAAGGATTCAATCTAGCCCCAGGGATGAATTTGCAAAGTTCCAAAATGACATGAACAGTCAATGATGTGGAACTGGTTTTAGTTCAGGTTCCATGCTCAGACCCATGTGATCTAGTTAAATAACATAATAACCTTTAAATAATGTCAACTACAAACGCCCTTATGTTAAAACATTACACTATGAAAATATTGACATTTACAAATTATCCTTTAACAATAAAACATGAACCTAAAAAGTCTAAAGACAATTGTGTACAATTTTAACAATATTCTGTTATTGTTTGTGTAACATTATAAATAGTGCATAAATGATAAGTTGAGGCATAAGACTATTCAAATTGCACTTATTTCTTTTACTAACTGTCAACTTTTCATGCTCTTCACATCGTTTTGTGAAATGATAGTTTGGAAATATACATCTCCATTGTATTTTCATAATTAAAGGCGTTTAATTGCACAAAAACAGAGGAGATGTTGTCATCCTTTACAGGTTTTTCTGCTGTTATTGGACTGGTCTGGCTCATTGGACATCAGGTTGCACTGAATGTGGAACCAGCCCTGGTTCCAGACCAGGTTCAGCCTGGACCTGGGTCACTGTGGTGGTTTGTTGTGCTTGCTTTAAAGAAGTGAACTCTGCTTGTTGACTGTGACAAAACCCTGTGGGATTGGTTTGTGCTGCAGTAACGCTCGTCCTCTGAGGATTCGCCCAATGACTGCTAACCCGCTCATTAGTGCTGGATGTCCTGGTAACGGTCCAAACCAAACTACCGACGGCCCATGCTGGTTCTACTGGTCTGGTACGAGTTTAGAGACAAAGGAGCAGGTAGAAACAATGAGGCTGATGCAACATCTCACACATTCAATCACAGCTTTTCTCCTTGAACCCTAATCACTGAGGACACCTTTAAAGCAGCTGGTACGAAAACAGATGGGATTGTAATTCCACTGATTCAACATCTCACTCCCATACATACTGGACCCAACCTGTACAAATGACAAATACACTGCTAGAAAGTGGCTGGAGCTCTGAAAGCAATGTCTAATTTACACGATATTACAAGAAATGACTGGACAAACATGGACTAAAAATGTAAAAAAAGACCAGAAAAAGGAATTTAACACCTGGAATTGAATTACATGAGGAAACACTGCAGAAAGAAGGGTGTAAAAACAGAATAGAAACATTTAAAATGTCAATTAATATCAATAAACGTGAGCTGAAATGATGAATGAACAGTTTTAAGAGTAACAGGTAAAGCTGTTATATCACACTTTACGAAAAAAAAATCAATGTTAATGTTCTAAAATTGACAAGAAATGAATAAATCTGATGTCAACCTAGAAAACAATGACCTGAAATAATGAATTACCCACTTAAAAGTGACTGCAGCCCAGAATAAACCTCTATGGTACAAGATGTAACAGAAAATAATCATATAAAACAAATTTTAAAAATAATGATAACATGAAAAGAAAAAAAAAATCAGGCATGGACCGAAAACCACAAAGAACGACCAGAAACTAGCAAGAACGACCAGGAAATACCAAAACCCAACCAATACCACACAACCAACCGAAACCATCAGAATCTACCTAATACTACCAATAACCACCAGAAACCACCAAAGACTACTCCAACCCTCCCAAAACCACCAGAATCTACCCAATACCACAAAACGAACAGAATCTACCCAATACTACCAATAACCACCAGAAACCACCAAAAACTACTCAAAAATCTCCCAAAACCACCAGAAACTACTAAGAACTACTGACCCAATACCACAAATAACTACCTTAAACCACCAAAAATAACACAAACCCACCCAAAATCACTAGGAATGACCAGAAACTAGCAAGATCCACTAGGAACTACCAAAGGCGCCAAAAACCACCAAAAACTACCCTAAACCACAAAAAACACCAGAATCGACTCAATACCACCAGAAACTATGCAAAACCACCAGAAATCACCTCAAAGTAGACAAAACCACCAAAAACTACCCAAAACCACCAGAAACAACAAAAACCAACAGAAATGACCCAATACCAAAAATAACCACCACCAGAAACCACCCAAAAACTACTGAAATCCACCACAAACTACCAAAAACCACCAGAAACCCCAAGAAACCACCAACAACTATCAGAAACCACCTAAAACTACTCCAAACCACCAAAAGCTACCCTAAACCACAAGAAACCATCAAAAACCACCAGGAACCACCCAAAACTACACAGAACCACCCAAAACTACACCAAACCACCCAAAACTACCACAACCCACCAAACTTTCAAAAACTACTAAAAACCACCAGAAACTACAAAAAAAAAACACCAGAAACCACCAAAACCCACTGGAAACTACCCAAAACAGCCAGAAACTACCATAACTATCAAAACCTACACAACACCATCAAAAACTACTAAAAAGAACCCACCAGAAACCACCAAAAACTATCCAAACTACCCAAAACCAACAGAACCCACCAGACTGACCTGAGGGGATGAGGGACCAGGGTCTGCAACTACAACCGGGTCATTATTTTCTCTAAACCATTGACACCGAAGTTGAGCCGGACTTTTTTTCTCTCACCCAGTCCAAAGTCCTCGGGGCTCGGCTTGGTTCTGCTCTAAACCAGAATGTGGCCGTGCGCACATACGCATGAAATGCCAGCGACAAATGTGAACAGGTGCGAGGCTAAAGGAGCAAGTGGTGCTGCAGTGCGCATGCCCGCAGCCCTGGGTCTGACAGAACTGAGCCAAACCCCGAGTGAAACAGACTCTGAACTGTGCGTAAACGGGAGGACGCGCGCGGAACTAAAGCATCATCACATGTAAAAGTAGAACCCGAAGGGCCAGAACCTCCTTTACCTGTGGCTCATGAGTCCAGTAGAATCCAGGGGGGTTCTATGTCCTCCGTCGGCGTCCCGAACCGAACCGCATCCGGATCCACAATCTCTTCTCTGCGTGGACCGGCTCCTGATCATGTGCTGCGCCGTGCGTTACCCCAGAGCATTTTAAACGGGACGCGCCGGCTCCCCTCCCACCCCCCACCCCCCGCGCTCCGCCTGAGCCAATGGCAGCCGGAGAAAAGG
>JAPTYQ010000012.1:2662062-2672072 GCA_029814465.1 Ostorhinchus cyanosoma
GCATTAATATCTAATAATATATGGTCCTATTAACTTTTTGCTACTGTCTTCCTTGACCAAAAATACAAAAGTATGACAAACTGCAGCAGTCAGCTGTGTACAGACACACACACACACACACACACACACACACACACACACACACACACAGAGGCCACTTGGCTTTTATAATAATAATATTAATAATAATAATAATAATAATAATAATAATAATAATAATAATAATACTCCATTGTTGTGTCAGTTTTATTCGACTGTTGATTCCGTGTTTTCACGTGTGAATGTTTTGTTTTCAGGGAACAGGAACGAGAGCTTCTGTTCCAGAAGAAAGGCAAGAGGCCCAGAGGTCGACCACGCAAGATCCTGGTAAAACCACTAAACCATCAAAACACCAAAGAATCCTGTTACTCACTTCTGTCCACTGTTCGTCTGTCTGTAGGAGTTAATTTATTTGTAGTTTTTAAAGGTTTTGTTTGTTTTCATCTTGTGCTTCGTTCATTTGTTTATTCATTGTTTATTCTGGTTTTGATTGGATTCCAAGTGTCGGATAAATTCCAGACCTGCTCCGTAAGCTTTAGGAAAAGCTCAGGGTTTGGGATGAATCGGAGCCTTTTTCTCGTCTTAGAAACTCTTTCTCCCAGAATGCCTTGCGGGTCGGTGTCTGGTTGTGAATGGTTGCTATGGAAACTCATGTCTGTGATGTGTTTTCTTTCAGCCTCCGGCGCCGGCCATGACCAAAGACAGCCGCTCCTCGTCCTCGTCCTCCTCCGGCCTGTTGTCCTCCCCCTCCTCCGACGATGACGACGATGAAGATGAAGATGAAGATCTCACCAAGAAGTCCAAGCCGGGCCCTCGGGTCCCCCCCGTCCCCCAGAAGAGGCCCCAGATCCTGCTCGCCAAACCGGACCCGCCCCACAAGAAGAAACGTGGGAGGAAACCTTTGCACCCGGACCTGAGGGCGCTCCGCCAGGCCAAGTCCAGACCGTCGGCCCCTCCTCCTCCACCGCCACGCCACCACCTGCCGGTTCGACCGCACCGGGACCCGACCCGGGACGAGCCTCGGCCCGGGGTCAAGAAGCCGCTGCAGCCCGCCAGCTTCACGTACCCCGGGCTGAGCCGGACCTCCAGAGACGACGGCGCCTCCCAGACCTCCAGCTCCTTCTCCCAGACCGGAGCCTCCAAACCCGGGTCTCTGAGCGTGGCGTGGCCCGGCCGCTCGCTGCCCGCCTCCTCCACGTCTGGCTCCGCCCACAGACCCAGCCCGTCCTCACAGAGTAAGAACGGTCCGGAGCTGAAGGCGCCGCTCAAACCGGCAGCAGCGTCGGCGCCGCTCAGCCTCCACGGCGGCTTCGGCGCCGGTCAGACGGCGACGCAACGTTCGGCGTCGGGACAGCGGAGGCTGGACCTGCAGCACCACAAACAGCAGAACTCCGCCCTCAAACAGTCGACGTCACCCACGCCACGAGACCGAGCCAATCAGGCGCTGAGCCTCCGGGCGCTCAACCTGCAGAGCGTCAAGCCCCCGCCCACCGTGGCGTCCAGATCCAGCCTACGAGGCGCCATCGTGGTTAAAGGAGCGACGGGGACCATCAAAGACACACGGATGTCAGGCGGCGGCCAGCGTGTGGCTCTAGTGGCGGGCGGCGCCTCAGACCAGGCCCGCCTACGAGACGACAGGGCGGCGGACAAAGGCAGCGGGCGTCAGGACGACAGGAAACACGGCGTCCAGAACCGGAGCCTGAACGAGCTCAGCACCGGAGACTCGGACGAGACGAGCAGCAGCGAGTCGGAGCAGAGCGGCGCCGTGTTCGCGCTGAGCCGGCCCAGCCTCGGCGTCCACGCCACCGACTCGGACACGGAGACGGACTGGAGGCCGACGCGCAGCCTCCTGGAGCACGTGTTCGTCACTGACGTCACCGCCAACTTCATCACGGTGACGGTGAAGGAGTCGCCCACCAGCGTCGGGTTCTTTAACTCCTGAACCCGACCGGCGCCGGCGCCGACACTCAGGGTTCCTACGCCATCATTCCAACCGCGACGCTTCGATGAACTCACCGTCTGCGGTTTTATGACCCGGGACTGAAACATCCGCCCCTTTTCCACCAACGACCTTCGAACTGTTCCCACCCGGAGCGCGTTTACCCGCTCCACTCCTGTTTTTCACGTTTTCACGTCAAAGTTCCAGAAAATTGACTCAAATCAAACTCGTTCGTTCGTTCGTTAAATCAAAAACCTGCTGAATTCATCAAATGTTCGTCATTGTCCGATTGTTTACTTTACATTTTTGCGCATTTTATGTTAAATATTTTATTTATTGATTATTTTAAGTTTTTATTATTTTTATAGCTGTTGCTGATTTTGCTGATTTTTTTCCCCCTTTTTCTATTTTTTGTTCATTTTTCTTTTTTTTTGTTATTTCGGTTTATTTTTGTTTCTTCAGTTGACGACTTTCTTAATTTTTTTCTTTTTTTTGTGCAGTTCGTTTTCACCAGGGACTTTATTTTTGTTCAGGTTCACAACGTTCTTCAACACAAGCCCCGCCCCCTAGAATGTCAGGGAATCTGAAAAGTCCAAACCCTCCCTACAAGGAACATTTTTCCAGGAAAGTTTGGGGTCAGTGGAAAGTATTTTTTCTGGGTAATTTTGGTGGAAACGTGCCAAGTCTTTTCAAAGTTCCTGATAAAGTTAAAGGTCGTGCGTTGGAAAAGGGGCTTCGGTGCCAATGACTGACTTTTATACCGTTCACATGGAAACAGTTGGAACGTTGTAGGAACCCTGACGCTCAGATGTCGTCTGTGTACGACCGGCGGATCCGGATCCACGACCGGCGGATCCGGATCCACGTTTTTTTAGGACCTGTTTTGTCCAAGTCGATGCTTCGTCCTGAGGGTTGATGACAGGACTGCGACGTGATTGGACGGTCGTACACCGCCTGGATCCGTACGCTTCTCCTCCGAATTTATTTCCGACGGACGTCCGATGTGGACTCTCAGTGCCTCGGTTTCGTGTCTCGGCTTCGATGTTAGTTTGACTTTGGTGCTCGTCGGACCTTCGTAGAGATAAATACGTGGCTTCGGCCGGGGCAGCATGTTAACGAAAAAGAAAAACCTACAGAAAAAGAAGAAGAAATGAAGTGTTTCAGTGATGCTTAACGTTCATCCCATCAGTTTATTTATCGTCTTTTTTTGGACCAAAGCTGTTTTTAATGTGAATTCTTTTATTTTTATTATTATTGACAGTATTTGTTGCACTACGCTCAATGAAATCGGCTTCCGTTCCGTTTGTCGCAGACACATTCCACCAGTTTTCTACCATGTTTCGAATGGACTTGAAACGGAGTTGAAACCTGTTAATTTATATTTGTAAATAGGTCTTTTTCATGTGATCTGTGGATCTGGTGCTCATGTCGGCTTTAGCTTCAGATACTCGTAGCCTGTGCCTCCGCCATTTTCAAGGAATCGGAAATAAACCAAACCAAAAAAACGTCTGTGTCGCGTCTTAAGTTTGTGTTTGCGTTTTATCAGTGGTTTTTCACCTTTTCCTTTCGTTGCATCATTTACTTCGTTTTTATCTTTTTTTTTTTTACATAGTTTTTCCAGTTGTCGTTTACATTTTGTCGCCCTGTTGTGTCTTTTGTGTTGTTTTTCTGCGTTTTCATCTTATTGCATGTTTCACGGCTTTTTGTTTTGTTTTGCGATATTTCCTTCTTTTTGCGTTTTTTTACACATAGTTTGTCTTGTTACTTTTTATTTTTTTACATTTGTTACACTTTTGTTACTTTTACATTTTGTCGCCTGGTCGTATCTTCTGTTTTTTTTAATCATTTTCATTTTTTTGTCCGTTTTTATCCTTTTTGCGTCACTTTCATCTTCGTATCTTTGTCTTTTACATCTTTTCATTTCGTTTCATAGTTTATTTCATTTTTTTCTTGAGTTTTTTTTTTTTTTTACGTAGTTTCCATTTTGTTTTTGTCGAGTCGTATCTTTCTTAGTTTGTCTTGTTGTGTGTTTTGTTTTTCTTGTCATTTTTCGGTATGTTGTGTCTTTTGTTTCGTTGTTTTCCTGTCGCGTTGTCGTCTTTTTGTCCTTTTTGCATCTTTGCCTTGAATTATTACATTTTTGTCTTATTGAGGTTTTGTTTTTGTTTTTTCATCTTGTTGGACGTTCGAGGTAAACGGTGTAAAAACTGAAATCATTGATACTTGATGTTTTATTAATCGATTAGATCGGCTCTTTAGGATGATTGAGTTTTTTGATTGATCTGTTTTCATTTTCTGTTTCTTTATTTACTTTATTTTTTTTATTTTTTTGAAGTTTTTGTTATTTTTCACGTTGACCTGCAGGCGTCACTGTTGGACACAAGAGTCTGAATGTTACAGAAAACTGCTCTTCAAGGACCTCCAGCACCACGTGGACCAGAACCTGGACCTGGACCAGAACCTGGACCTGGACCAGAACCTGGACCTGGACCTGGACCAGAACCTGGACCTGGACCTGGACCTGGACCTGGACCTGGACCTGGACCTGGACCAGAACCTGGACCTGGACCTGGACCAGAACCTGGACCTGGACCAGAACCTGGACCTGGACCTGGACCAGAACCTGGACCTGGACCAGAGACACTGATCCACCAAATATTCAGATCAGGACATTATTTGTTTGGTTTAATTCATTTTTGTGCTTGTTTTCATATTTTTTTCACTGTTATTTTGTTCTTTTTCTGCTCATGTTTTATTCATTGTATTGTTTTTATTTTGTTCATTTTCATTTGATTTTGTTTTTTCTTTGTATCCGTCAGACTTTGTGTCCAAACGTCCACAAGTTTCTGTTTCAAATGAACAAAACACCACGAATATACCTGTGATATCTGTGTTTGTGTGTCTGTTGTGTATATGTTTGTGTGTGTCTTTTTGTGTTTGTGTTGTTGTTTATGTGTTTCGTGTTTATTTGTGTCTGTTGTACACTTTTGTGTGCGGTGTTGTGTGTGTGTGTGTGTGTGTGTGTGTGTGTGTGTGTGTGCGGTGTTGTGTGTGTGTGTGTGTGTGTCTGTTTTTGTACATCTGTGACTTTGTGTCTTTGTGTTGTGTGTTTTTGTGCATCTTTGTGTGTTTCTGCTTCTGTTCGTCTGTTGTGCATCTGTGTGTTTGTGTGTCTGTGTGTGTCTTTGTGTTTGTGTGTTGTGCATCTGTGTGTTTGTGTGTCTGTGTGTCTTTGTGTTTGTGTGTTGTGCATCTGTGTGTTTGTCTTTCGAGCAGAGACGAGGAATTTTCCCAAAATAAGTGAGTAAATACAACACGACGTCTTCTCACAGCGTATGTCAACAAATACACAACTGCACAAACGCTAACACACACACACACACACACACACAACACGCAAGAACAAACTCCACACAAACGCACAATGACACAAACCAACACAAGATGAAAATGACAGAAAACAAACATGATGGAAAAGTTCATTAAAAACAGAATTTCTCAGATTTAAGTTGTTAAAGTTATGAAAAAAAAAAAATAGTAAAAAGCTGATATTTTAATGTCACATGTTTTTTGTAACAGATTTTTTAAAATTAAACTTTTTCTGATTTTGATGAAGTTTAGTTTTATTCTTTTTTAATATAAAGGTGTAAATTAACTCTAATATTATTGTATATGTAGAGTTGTTCTAATTCATTCTTTTGTATTTTTAATGTTTATATATTTTACATAAATTAAAACTATTGTAGTATTAGTACCATTATTATTACTACTATTATTAGTAGTAGTTGTAATAGTACCATTATTATTACTATAATTAAGCCATGCTTCATGTCACTCCTTTTCAAATAGGACTTTTTTCTTGTTTTTTTTTTTGTGTATTTTTGTGTCTGAGACGGAATAATAATATTTGCAAACATGAGCTAATATTAGCCCATGTTAGCTAATGTTAGCTAACATTAGCTAATATTAGCCTATGTTAGCTAATATTAGCTAATGTTAGCTAACATTAGCTAATATTAGCTAACATTAGCTCCCTGATCAGAAATCAGGACTTTCCATTAATCACAGGCTCCATTTGATCAGACGTCAGATTTTTTAAACATTTCTAATTCTACTGGACGTGGCTGAAGTTCTTCATCGTACCTGAATCAGTCCTGATGCTGTGACACGTTTCCTGCGTCTGTGGATTTCCTGTTTGAGAAGAAATTAAATGTTGACATTAAATGAAAAAACGTAAAGCAGGTCGAGCAGAAGATGCTAAAACCATCACTGAATTATGGACGAATTCCAGCGATTCCATCAAAAACATCCACAGAATCCACTTTATTCTAAAACAGGTTCAAACTGTAAATGAAAAGAAGCTGAATATTGGAAACATTCACCTTCAAATCTCCACTAAATCCAACTTTCACACCTTCAGACAGATTTCCTGAAGCTGAAGGTTCATTTACACCTTAATTAAATGTTTATATAATGAACAAACACATTATTAACAAAGAATACTTTTATTTAAAACAGATTTCCAGCCTTGACATTAATACATTTAACATGTGACAACAGACGTCCCTCATTTTTAGGCCATAAAGTCATTTAGATTCATGGAAAGAAAATGTTTCATTAAAGTTAAAGGTGATATTTATGAAGCAGCTTTTGTACATTTACATGATGTGACTTTAAACATGTTTATTTAAAAAACTTTTGTGGAGTTTCTGGACATAAAAGCACAAAACTAACAGTGAAAGAGTAAATTAATTAAATGTGAATATTTCAATATAAACTGAATTTAACCAAAGGGCTTTAGTGCTTGAATTAATCGACATTTTTATAAAACTAAAATCAATTTATTCCACTTTAAACCTGTTGTAAATGTCATAAAGGTCATTGAAATTTCAGATAAAACTTTAAAGATCATACATTTAATATAAAATTCACTTGAATGTTAATTTATGCCATAAACGGTTACAATTACAAACTGTAAAATCCAAAAATTATGAAAAAAAATATTTAGGTTTTATAGGATTTCTTTTTTTGGATTAATGTGAAAATAATGAAAAAATCAATTTTATTCTTACAGATTCAAGAATAAATGTTTTAAATGGAAAAAAAAATAACATTTACTTCATGTCTTGTATTTTTTTTTTTTTTTCATTTTAACAGCTTGACTTCTGGATTAAAAAAACATCTGATTTTGGAGCAAAACTCTAAATATTTACCCATAAACCCCTTCACTGTGTTGTAAATAAACCCATAATATAAATACAGATACAAATACAGTAGATTATATTAAAATACTGACCTTTTATACAAAGTTCTGTCATAAAATACAATAAAACAACATGTACATCACATATACATTTACACCTTTAAGTGGAGTTTTTCAGGTCAAAGGAAATATTCAACATCAGTTGAATTATTCAACTGTTTTTACGGCTCAAAGATGTGGACGATTTATAGAAAATTTGTAACAAAAAAACAAAAAAAAACCCAAACTCTAAATAATCCAGTTTTTTCCTTCTTTTCTTTTTTCTTAGTTTTTTTCTTTTTTAATAGTTAAGGATCTGAAATGTAAAAAAGTCTGGATTTGGTCCAAATGTGATTTTTGTGAAATATTTTATGTTTTAGTTTCTTTGATCAGATTTATTTAATTTTGATCCCATTCATCAAAACAAGGAAAATTAATTAGGAAAATTATTTTGGTTTGTTTTCTGTCATTTTTCTTCTGAACATTTTCCTGTTTAATTTCTGTCTTAATTCCATGTTTGTTCTTTTTTTTTCTTTAATTCTCATTCTTTTGTCCCAAGTTTGATTATTTATGTAAAAAAAAATTGGGTCATAATCGAAAATATGTTATTTTTTTCTGCTTTTACATCATTTTTGTTAAATTTTTAGGAGATTTTTTCGTGCAAAGTTCAATCTGTTATTTTATTATTGTTCTTTTAAATTCTTTAGTTTTTCTTGTATTTTTAGTCTATTTTTGAGTATTTTTTATATCCTTGTTTTTCTGTTTGTTTCTGTTCTTTGACATAATTTTTATTCTTTTGTACAAGTTTTGATGTTTTATTCTTTTCTTCCTTTTACTCTTTAAATTTTTTTTCACAATTTTATAATTATTTTTTTGGGCCAAGTTCAGACTTTTGTTTGGTTTTTTATGGTATTTCATTTTCTATATATCCTTGTTTCCGTTCTTTTACATAATATTTTATTTTATCATGTTTTCCTTTTCTTTCTTTTACTGTTTATTTACTTTTTACACAATTGAATCTTTTTTGTGTAAAGTTCAGATTTAGTTGTTTTATTTCCTCCCTTTTTCTTTTTCATTTATTCTTTAGTTTTTTTCTTTTTTAATTTGACAGACTTTTTCCTTCTTGTCTTTATGTTGTTCTTTTCTTCTTTGGCTTTATTTTCATGTTGCTTTTGTCCAGATTTTCAGTCTAAACTCGTCCAGGTCCAGTGAATCCAGTCCGGCTCAGATGGGACCTGGAGGCTGAAGGACACAGTTTGTTCCTTCCGTGGGTTCGGTGGAACACAGTGGGTTCAGTCAGTTGGGGCACGTGCATTTACACTCGGAGATCACCGGGTACTGGACGTGGATCCACACGCACCTCAGACCCCCCTTCCTCTGGCAGAACCACCTCAGGATCGTAAAGTAAGTGGTTTTGGCAGGTCTGCACACCATCCCCTCAGGAACCGAACAGGAGCGTTTCTTGTAGCAGGTCCCCTCCCTCAGGTACCGGGGCCAGAACCGGCTGCCCAGGTCGGTCCACTCGTGGACCACCGGGCACAGCCCGTACGACCACAGCCACAGCTGCAGCCGCCGGCGCAGCTTCCTGCCCGGCCGGAGCCTCCGGCCCAGCGGGGCCTCCGGGTCCACGGCCCGGATGTCTTTGGGGAGCCGGAGCCGCAGCTCGGCCTCCCCGGGCGGGTCCTCCTCGGTCCCAGGTCCGGTTCGGTCCACCTCCGGCGCGCACACGGACATGAAGCGCGCGTCGAAGTGCACGCCCAGCGCGCTCCGGAGCTCCGTCTCGTTCAGGTCCTTCTCCTTCGGGTCCAGAACCGGGTTCGGGTCCTCCTTGATGACCGTGACGGGCAGGTGGTCGCTGGGGACGGGCCGGAGGAGGTGCTGGTGTTGGCCCCGGACCCCCCCCATCCTCAGACCCAGACCCAGGAGCGCCCCAAACACCGCCAGGAGCCACCCGGACCTCGGCATGTCCTCAGTCCGGGTCCAGGTCCGGGTCTCGGTGCGTAATCCTCCACAAGCAGCAGATACAGTTATCCAAACCTGGTCCTGGTCCTGGTTCTGGTTCTGGTCCAGACGCGTCCGCACACTGGCCCCTTTCAGTCCAGGACCCGCTGGTCTCAGGTCAGCAGGTCCCGGTGGTCCGGATCCGGGTCTGTGCCGTGGGTCCACATGTCTGCCTCTGGACCTCCTGCAGCCGGACCGGGAGCGCACGGGTCCGCATAGAAATATGGACCGGAGCGATGACGTCAGCCAGAGAGACCGACCCCTGCTGGACCCGAGACCCGGACCCGCCCCCCAGGACCACCAGGGACCCCCCTAAGACCTCTGGACTCCGAAAACCACCAGGACGGGACCGGAACCCCCCCATGACGCACGAGGACGAACCAGAACCATGAAACGGACCGAACCGAGTTAGAGGGATTTAGAACAGACAGAACTGAGCCATAAAACATCTGATATCAGAGACGTATCGATCTATCCTTTATAGATCTGTGTTCAACTAGAAAAACTACAGGTTTAAGGTTCAACTCTTTTAAATGTATCTTTTATTCGTACAAATATTCTAGTTTTAATTAGAATATTTTCATTTTATTGAATTATTTTCCTTAAAACCCTTTTTTTTGTTTTCATGAAGGTGCTTTAGTGGATTGAGTGTGTGATAAAAGTCTGAATGTTTTCAGTTCACACTCTGACCTGCAGGAGGCTCCACCGACACAAAACTCACTGCTTTCACACTGAGCTCATGTCACACTTCCTCTGGCATTTGAACAAAGGGACTGTACGATATTTATC
>JAPTYQ010000012.1:2810767-2825174 GCA_029814465.1 Ostorhinchus cyanosoma
AAACAGACTAACAAACAGACAGACAAACAAACAGACAAACAAACAGACTAACAAACAAACAGACTAACAAACAGACAGACAGACAGACAAACAAACAGACTAACAAACAAACAAACAGACAAACAAACAGACAGACAAACAAACAGACAAACAGAGTAACAAACAAACAGACTAACAAACAGACAGACAAACAAACAGACAAACAAACAGACTAACAAACAAACAGACTAACAAACAGACAAACAAACAAACAGACAAACAAACAGACAAACAGACAGACAAACAGACAAACAAACAAACAGACAAACAAACAAACAGACAAACAAACAGACAAACAAACAAACAGACAAACAAACAAACAGACAAACAAACAGACTAACAAACAGACAGACAGACAAACAAACAAACAGACAGACAGACAAACCCAGGCAAAAACAGAACCTCCTTGGCGGAGGTACTAACAGTCATGGTTCTCGATATCTATCATTCAAATAAGGAACATAGATTGGAGTCTGTCGGTCTTACTGGGTCAAACTGACTCCATTTCTGCCACTTCGTCACAGACTCTTTCAGGGGTTTTTCTCTCCATAGTGGAAACTTCTCTTATGATCCCGCGTCACTGTGTTGTAGTGGGTGCTTTAGCTTTACACCAGGTCCTGGTTATTGTTTTTTAATCAGGACCAGGGTACCCAGAGACCAGGTAAAGGTTCCATATTAATATGTGAACCTTGACCTGCTCTCAGGACTCAGGGGTTAAAGGGTCCGTTGGTACAGGTTGAGTCCAGTTGTTGACCCGGTTCTGTCTGTGTCCCAGTTCTGAGTCTTCAGGACCTGTGCTGCCGCTCCATCGTCTCCTGTACTCCGGTCCACCTGGTCGATAAACTGCCCCTCCCTCTGGCCCTTAAGTCCCACCTTAAGTCCTTCTCCATGGCCAACGGCCTCAACGCCCGCATGATGCACGGCCGCTCCTACTCCGTCACTGCCCACGCCGCCACCAAGAGGACGGGAGGGGCGCTGCTGAAAAAACCCAAACTGATCCGAGCTCCGCCCCTCAGTCCGTCTGCACAGACCTGCTCAACGAACAGCTGCAAAATCTCCTAACAGCACGCCGTGTCCACGAACGCACCGCCGTCTGATGTCAGGGTTTACAGTCCCGCCCCCGCACCGACAGCGCTTCATCTGTTGGTTGTATTTAAAGACTGAGAGGAGGACGCCTGCTGCTCTAAGTACTGCCAAAACAGAAAAGAGTGGAGACGAATACAGAGAAAGGAAACAGCAGGACTTTTCTCATCAATGGTTTTATATCACGACTTTACACAAACACTGAACACAACAGACAAGAATTTTACTGTTACATGAAAATAGTTTCACCACAATGTGAGCAGATCATAAAACGGTGTCAGATCAGCCACAAACAGGACATGATGGGGTTTGGATTTCTTCAACATCTTCTCAGACAAAACAATTGGTCAGATTCATTTTATGTACCTTTGATCAATGTCTGCACTTTTTTTTTTTTTCAGTTTTCAGAACTTTTGCTTTTTGATGAATTTTTTAAATATTGAAAATTTGCCTTTCCCTCTAATAGTCCATAAGTTGATGGTTTATAACATGTAAATGGATACAGGTATCCATATAGTTCCTATTGATCATTGATATGAAGTCATATATGGATGTTCATTTGGGTCCATGACCTTTGACCTTGAATGACCTTAAAGGGTTAAACTCAAGGTCACCAATGTCTAGATTTCAACCATTTTCTCCAAAAACTTGTTGAATTCATTTAAAACTTTATATGTATCTTCTTTTGGACAAGTTTTACAAAGTCTGTTCACAGTTTTGAGAAATTTGGCTTTCTGAATTTTTGACGATTTTTAAATTGTTTTATTTAAATTCTGTCTTTACTTATAATGGGCCACATTTTACTCTCCTGCATCCAGACCACAGGACTCTAACAGAACAGCAGAACCGAACAAACCCCCAAATCCATCTGGGGATTGATTCTGATAGAACATGACGCTGGCGCACAGGGACGCTGGAACTGTTTTTCTTCTTGGAGGTCTGAGAAAAACAGTGACATAAATGAAAAAATAGAGTGGTTTTTTGGAAATATTCAACACTTTCCTTTGACAGAGTCTGTTTCCATCCACTTTTACATATTTACCACAGATGCAGCTGCATTCGTCCTCTTTCAGACGATGCTTCGACCAAATCCCAGTGACTTAAACAATCTGAGTCTCAAAGTGACAGGAGTTCCATCCAACTGACTATGAAACCAAGAAGAGCATTCAGATCAAATCCACCAAAACTCACATTTTACATCCACGTCTGTAACGTCATTTACACTAAACCTTCCAAAAGTTTATGTCAGCGCACAGGAAACAACACTGATGTTTTCCCTTAAATGAAATGAACCTTGATGAGAAAAAGCAGTCGTCCAACAAACACTAAACCTCCACATCTGTATTTGTGAGTAAACAGACTGATGGTCAATGTGAAAAACTCACCGTAAAAAGACTTTTCAAGCTGTTTGGTGACGTGTGATGCATCTCTGGGTCTGTTTAGTGTTTTCTTGTTTCACATGGAGGACTGAATCAAAGGAAATCCAGCACAGAAGAAGAAGAAACCAGGACAGCAACAACCTCTGATGGAAAAAACAGTCTCTGATCTGAACCAGAAACACGTTTTACTTGTTTACGCTTGTGTAAATACCACTTCCTGTCATGTGCATTTCTAAGATATACACGACAGAAAATTAATATGAATATTATCTTTGGGTTTAGTTCGTATGAAACATAAGATTCAGTCACATACAGTAAAATCAGCTAATATTAGCAAACTAACAGCAGCTAATGTTAGCTAGTGACGAAAATCAGCAGCTGATATTAAATGTGAAATAAATTTAACTTTAGCGAACTTTAGTGATGCATCAGCATTGTCTAGCAAGACAAATTTAGTTAGTGCAGAACAGAGATGCAACTGTAGTTAACATTATTTAGTGAGCTAATAGCAACTAATGTTGGCTAATGATGCTAGAGTAGCTACATTAGCCTGTAAGGTAAATCCAGTTCATATAAGTTAGTAAGATAAAAGCAGCTACTGAGCTAAATGTAATTAATGCTGACAATTACATTAACAGCAGCTATCATCAGTGAATGAGCTACATTTAGCTAACAGTGATAAATGTCAAAATTGCAGGCAGCGTTGGCTAGCAAGCTAAAGTTAGTTAATTTGGGCTCCAAAGGCAACAGCAACTAATTTAACAGCAGCTGAAACTAGCTCATGTAGTGACAGAAGCTATATTAGCAAGTGAGCTAAATATAGGTAACATATGCTAATAAAGTAAGAGCAGCTACATTGACTAGTGAGCTAAATTTAATTAATGTAGACCAGTAGGTTAATAGCAGCTAATATCAGTTAGTTACATTTAGTTACTGTAGATTAGATATTTCATAGCAGCTATTATCAGTAAGCTAAATTTAGCCACATTTGACTAGTAGTGCACCAGCTGTAAAATTATCTATCAAGTTAAATTTAGTTCATGTGGGGCAGAAAGGTAATAGCAACTAATGTTCTCCAATTAGCTAACAGCTACTAAGGTAAAATTTTGAGGAAACCACAGTTAACATAAGTGTACAAGGTAATTCACTTAGCTAGCAGGCTAATACTAGGCAACATTAGCTCATGGACTAAATTTAGTCAACACAAGTGTCACATGATTAATAATAATAATAATACCCAACAACTAACAGCTAGCAAACCAAGTGCAGTTTAGTCAAAGTTAAATTTATAAACAGCATTTTAATTTGTGGTTATTGAGAAAGCGTTAGTGTAATCTTTTATTTAATCAACACCATGTTGTAGATATTTTACAAAAGGAAAACTTATTTCATAAAAATGTGAATCTTGTGTTTAATCACCAGTAAAACCACAGATAACATAAATTTAAATGGAAAACACATTTTATTTAGGGATACTAATGACAGGATGTATTTCCACATGTGTAGAATAAATCAGGTTGTGGTAAAGACACATTTATCACCAGTTACAAAGAAATCATAAGCTGCAGACAGTGGAGGTGAAGGTTGTTCAGACTGATGGTTTACAGTCACGTAACTTCTTCCTCAGGATGTTTTCTACAAATTCTACACAGGACGACAAAAAACACCTTTTTGTACATAAACACATTTTGGACACTATTTTTGCACAAACAGCTGTAACACTTTAATGTGTCTTTCTTCTTCTTCTTCATGGCCTGTTTTCACAGTGTTACTGAAACATGCATCTTTTCAGACACGAACAGCTGCGATTTGTGTACAATATTTGTACGTACTGTAAATATGTCTGTTTACTGCAATGATTCTGGGAAACCTGTGGGTTTGTGTTTGTTTTCAGTGTAAAGTGACTTTATTGTTGTGCACTTCTGCACCAAAGGCACAGGAGTCACCCAACACCCACGTCTGTTTGCACTGTTTGTTAATGTTTCATAAGATGCACCTTTCCAATAAATCTGACCCACTGTGGGGGTTTATGTTGTGGATTTTTTACATCACCACATTCACAGTGTGCTCTTCTCACAGTGTATTCTACTATTAAAATGAGACGTTGGAATGATTTAAGCTGACTTTTAGAACACCAAGAGAATATTTAAGTGTATTTTCAGCTTCAACTGGGTAGTAAATGTGGAAATATGCAAACATTTGAAAATGTTTTATTAATTTTTTTCTTGGCATCTATTTAAAAAAGTCAACTTTTTAAATATTTTATAAGTCAATTTTAACCTGTTGTGTTTTGGATATAATTCACATCAGTTGCATCATTTACAATATTATTGTCGTTACACAATTTCCTTGTTCCATCTTTCGAAAACAAAAAATTAAAACAATGAATAAAAAAGGTGATGCTGAAACCTAAAAAAAAAAAGGAAAACAGTTTAAAAAAAAAAAAAAAAAGAATGTTTTAAAAAGTCAGAAGTAATAAAGCAACCTAAAAATCCAAAACCTAGGACAATAAATACAAATAGGTCAAATAAATTAATATGGTGCTAAAAGAACAAAAACAAAAAAACTAAAATAAGTTATAAAATAAAAGGTAAATAAATAAAAAGAGATGGCGTTAATACAACCTAAAACTTCCGAAAGCTAATAATAATCCTAATAATAAATAGAATAAAAGATTATGGTAAAACAACCCAAAAATCTAGCTGAAAAAAGAAAGTATGAAAAAATCCTAAAAATCTACAATAAATGAATAAATCAACAAAAATAGAGGGTCCTGAGGCACCACCTGTCGTTGAGGTGCAGTGCCTCGTGCGGCCTCCGCTCCACCAGGGGGCGATAAGAACACAAAATGGCGGCTCTACTCCTCCGCTCCAGTGAGTGGCGGTAAAGTCCTAAACATGGCGGCGTCGGTGGGCGAAGAAGCGGCGGTGTGTTATGCTGCTGTTAGCCGGACTGTGGAGCTACGGGAGACGGATTCGGGGGCTTGGAGGCTGTGTTTGTAGCCGAGGCTGGATGTCCACTTTTGTCCGCTGCTGTTCAGGTTAAAGACGGTAGGAAACGTCCTGTCAGGGCTGAGTTTTAGCGGAATTTAACCCACAGATGATCAAATCTAACACAAACTCCCTCCACTGATGATGGGCTCTGTTTGTCTAGAAATTTCCACCGCTGCTCTGAGTAGTTTCCTCCTTATTTAAAGCTTCACAAACAGCTGACATTCTGCATTAACGGCCCGGTGTGGGTCTGACCCATATGTGGACCGGCCCTGGTGTTTTTGGCCCGGGTTAAACCCAGGTTTAAGGCCAGACTAAACACATTCCTGGACTGGGTTATGTTAGGACAAGCCTCAGTCCGCACTGTCTTGTCTCAGTTTGTCTTAATCTGCTTTTACTTCAGGCTTTAAATGTTAAATCAGATCAGTTTAGGACTTTTAACACTGAGGAAAAACTTTTATCAAGTTATTTATTTTAAGTATAATTTTAACTTTGCACAATATTTATTTCGCACTGTTGTATTTGTATTTGCATTGCAAGCTGGTTGAGGAATAATATTTCCTTCTCTTGTGTGTAATTGCATATGAAAATGTCAATAAAGGAATCTACTACTAATCTACTATCTGGGCATTGATGCTTAAGTCATTCAGTAGCACATGTGTAGGACAGAACATAATTCAAATACAATAACAGTCCATTTACTGAAGGATTATTCAGTGTCAGTTCAGCTCATTGTGTTTCTGTGAAATCTGCATCAACAAATTACATTAAAAAGACACAAAAACACAGCTGGAGATAAATCCACTCTGTCAAATAAGCTAAATAACGTCATGTAATTTATAACTAGAGTCAAAATCACACCATGTAATGAAAGATGTTGAGCTTAATTTGCTTCATTTTGTATAGATGTGTGGGGTTTTTTGTAACACGTATTGTGTCTAATATAGACAAAGACCTGCAAGTATCTGATTAATTATCATCAATCTGAACATCAGTATCTGTAGATATTTACTGATATCTTCGTATCAGATGTGTTTTCACTAAAGGCAGTGTCAGATATTTATCTGCTTTGTAGTATTATAAAGGGTTTTATTATCTATATGTATGTTTTAATCTGTGTTCACGTGATAAAGAACTCAAAGACTTTAAAATAGGAACTTATATGTAGGTTTATAATTTTGTGATTAGTTGGAATAAATAATGGAAGTAACACTGGTGTCAGTATCAGCTATTTATCAGAATATTGTCATCAGTGCATCCTTATTTTTCAGGGAGAAAAAAATCTGATATTTCCTGAGTAAAATCATAATATTCATCGGAAAAATGTAATAATTTTCATTTGGATAATTAAAATGTCCTTAACTATGAAATGTCTTAATAGTAACTATGTTGCATCAAATAACATAAGGAAAACATGAGCTTCTTTTTTACTTTATTATAACTTTATTATTATTTTTTCTTTTTTTTCTTTTTATTTTACAAATTCATTCTTACAACATTACAGTTTAGTTCTTGGTATTTGTACTTTTTTCGAGTGTACCATGAATGTAATGTTAAAATGCTGTGATATGAAACATCTTCGTACTATTTTTGACTTTATTCTTGTTTATTCTTCAGATTTTTTCTCAGTCTGGCGTTAATGCTCTGTCATACCAACAGTAAAGGAATGCGATGGTTTTTTTATTTGTTTTTCTTTTAACCTGGTCTTTTGTTAAACTTCCTTTTGTTTCTTCCTCCAGACTCGATGGCTGCCGCGTGTCGATGGTTGTTGATCCACTGTTTCCTCGTCACCTCCTCGGCTCATAATGACCTTTTCACCTCCATCGGTCAGTAAATCTGGAATGTTCTGTGTCTCATTTATCATTTATACTGAGAAAACCCACTATGAAATGTGTATCTGCATCCTTTCGAGCGGTTGCTGACACTGAATACCTCCACACTTGTATGGTTGGAGGTGTATGCGTGCAGCTGTAGCTCCTGTTGCCTCAGACTGATCCAGATCATCCTGTGTTTTCATGGATTCAGGTCAGATGACAGACCTGCTGTTCACAGAGAAAGACCTGGTCACGTCTCTGAAGGACTACATCGAAGCAGAGGAGAACAAACTGGAACAGATCAAGAAGTAACACACTCTAAATAACATTAGCATTGCACTTTTCTGTCAATTCAAATATTGCACATTCTTTTCTATTTTTGCTATTTTACAAACCTCGGAACCATCGGCTGGGCCTTAAATGCATCAATTTTTCCTTTAAGATAAGAGGCTTCTGTGATGATTAGAAGTAGTATTATTTACAGTGACGAGCCGGGGGATTAAAGTGACCACTAGAGGGAGTAGTGAGTCACTGTGTCGGTCTCCTACAGTGACAAACACTAACACGAATGCTGAGTCAAGGAAGAAAACTGAGAAGAAACAATATTCTGACTAACATTGAGCTAAAATTATCATTAGTGTTGGTTAAAAAAAACACAATAAACAACTTTTAGAGTCAAAGAAAAGAAGTGATAAAAATAGAAGCTGTTCTCAGCTGAAAATGAACAGAATGGAGTTGGATGGATAAATGTCAGCGCTTCTTCTACACGGGTGAGTTTGATTCTGAGGCTTATGAAGGTATACAGTTATTATGGGATGTTCTTATCGTTGCTAAGTTTGTGTTTGTTGATCCATGGTTCAGACAAAACTGTGACAGTTCTGACTTTGTTTTTTGGATTGAAATAGATCTTTAGTTCAATTAATGAGAAACACAAACCAAACAGAAAACAGAGGGGATTAGTGACTGTTTTCAGTGTAAAAACAGAGGCTAAGCTAACAGAGCTAAGCTAACAGAGCTGTAATGTAAACTATCAGCTGATGCAGCATGTCAACATTATAAGGCACAGTGTTATTTTAGTCACTGTTAAAATAAGCTTCTATAAGTTTGACTTTGCTGAATAAAACTTGATGATTCCATAAAACAGATGTGGAAACGATGAGCTTTATCCTTCATTCGGTGCCTGATCCAGTCTGTGGATACTTGGTGGTTTTGGTACCAGACTGACCCCTGCTGAACAGAGTCTGGAATATTATTACTACATCGAACCACTTTGAAGCTGGTGTTATTATAGGTTTGTTGTGCGCCTCATAACTCTGTGTGCAAAAAAACCCTGTGATAATTCCAGTGTTTCAAGAAAATATGAACCCAAACATTTCCCCTAAAATAAATAATAACCGCATTTTCTCATAAGAAGACGACTTTGAATCAGATATGTAATACTCTCCTTAATAAAGACTACACTCTTACATTAATATATTGATTGTAATTGATAATATTGGTTTGTAAGGTTGTGTGGAGGCTGTTTTCCATCTGCGCTGCCTTCAGGTAAATGTCGTCTGAATTTGACTAAAACCAGTGAATCTGGTTCATGACTTTGTCCCAAATAAAGGAGGTTTTACTGAAACATTATCTGCTGTTCCTGAAGGTGTGGCTGTTGGCGTTTCAGGCTCATCGCCGGTGAAAACGTGGGATTCAGTTCAGTTTGTGTAATTCGAGATGTGAAGTTTACCCCAAATCTGCTCAGAGCTTTATATGACAACATGACAGGAAATATTTTGTGATGTTATTTTTGTTTCAGAACTGAGGTCGAGAGAAGTGCAGCTTACATTCATTTCAACCTCACAGATATTTATGACAAACCTCTGGCATCAGATGAACCGTATAAGAGGCTGTTGAAACCATTATTTAGATGAATGGAGCCTGTCAGACGACACAGAGGGACGCAAAACACAGTTTTACAGGAAGGGGTTCATTTTTAATGGGTTGACTGTTATTGGATATTTAAAGGCTGTTAGTTTGAAGGAAAAGTCAAAATATTTCCAAAATAAAGTTGTGATTTTTGTCTGTTTAATAAGATCATCCTGTAATCAATCCAAAAAGAGGAAACTTACAGCCATGAAGCAGCTGAAGGGATATGAAACATAAGAAAAAAATTTACAAAGTACCTGTCTATATAGAACAGTAATAAGTAATAAGTACCAAGTAGATATGTATGAAGCAAAGTATGAACAATATTTACAGTCAGCCATGGACGTCACAGGGAGATTTACTCAATAATAACTGAAGAATAAGACCATATTTTAATTAGAAGTCAAAAACAAGCTTAAAACTATACATTTTACAGAAATAAGCTTAAAAAAACTAGAAATTTTCTACATTTAAAGGGAAGGTAAAATCATGGAAATAATATATTTCATGTAATTTATATTTTTATAAAGTGTGCTGAGTTTTTAGCTGTTTTTAAGCCTGTCTCTTCAAATCATGCACATTTTTTAAATCTTCCAAAAAATGTGCACTATTTTTATTTTTGCTTTAAGCTGTTCTCTATGAACTCTGCATTTTTTATCTTTGAGTAAAAAAAAAAAATAAAAAATCATGTTTTCACTACATCCCATAAGGCAAGGTAAGTTTATTTGTATGGCACTATTCATACTCAGGGTAACTCAAAGAGCTTTACCAAGACGTAAAATAAAAGAAAAGAAAAAATCACAGAAGAAAAAAAGACAAAAATCATCAGAGAAAAAACATGATTTTAAAATGCATTCACTGACTGAAAGAAAGACATTAATTATAGTAAAACCATACATTAAAATTAACATTAAAATGAAAATGGAGTAAAGCAAGACGTTAAAATCCAAAAAGTGCTTTTAAAAGACAGGATTGAAAACATGAAATATAAATATCTGTCCTTGTTTTCCTCCCCGTCCTGGAAAACGTGCAGTCTTTATCTTTGTTGTGTAAAATGCCGTTTGTGTGCAGGTGGGCCGACAGACTGGACGTCCTGTCGGCGGCCGCCATGCAGGACCCCGAGGGTTTCCTGGGGCACCCGGTGAACGCCTTCAAGCTGATGAAGAGGCTGAACACGGAGTGGGCGGAGCTGGAGAACCTGGTGCTCAGGGACATGTCTGATGGTAAACGGGCAACTCAGGGCGGTTTGGGTTCCGGGTCAGTCGGTCGGTTTGTTGGTTCAACAGCGTTCATCTCCGCTCCAGGGTTCATCTCCAACCTGACCATCCAGAGGCAGTTCTTCCCCAACGATGACGACCAGACCGGCGCCGCCAAAGCCCTGCTGAGGCTGCAGGACACCTACCAGCTGGACACCAACACCATCTCCACCGGAGACCTGCCAGGTCTGGATGCACACAAACACGTCAGAGGATCAGCTCCAATTACTGACATTTATTAACCCTCTGGTATCCGCCCATAGACGTCCTTCTAACCAAAAGCACGTCATCTGCCCGGTGCCATAGTCATGTCAATTTTAACTTTTGTATTTCATCAACTTGAGCCAACAACAAAAACACCAAAACTCAATAACTGTCATGTTTTTGAACCCTTTAAATGCCCTCTTTGTAATGTAAACAAACCGTATTTTTATACGCAAAAATTGGATTCCTTATTTTGTATTTTTTCCTCCTGTCTTATGTCAGTGATTAACACCAACATTGGTTCATATCCATTATTATTTTTGGTTCTACGTCAAATGTTAAATGCTAAAATGTGTCAGTGTGTATTTTGTACTCACTTGGTACAAGGGTGTTAGTGTATGAATTTAACACTGTTTATGATGTGCTGATTTTAGTGGCTGGGTCAGAATTGTAAAATCATGCAAAAATGAACAACTTTTGAATTCTGATCAAATGCAAACTGTAAAAAAATAATGACCTTTTATGATGTCAAGTGCAAAGTGTTGTTTCTAATCCCAGTAGGTACGTGTGAAATGAAGTCCTGATGCTGACCCTTTGCGGTGGGTTTTTCCCCTCCTCTGTCGTCTGCTCAGGCTCGTCGTCTTTGGCGTCCCTCAGCAGCGTCCTGACGGCGGACGACTGCTACGACCTGGGCAGGGTGGCGTACTCTGAGGCCGATTACTACCACACTGAGCTGTGGATGTCCCAGGCCCTGAGGCAGCTGGACCAGGGCGAGGCCTCGTCCACCGTGGACGACGTCACGGTCCTGGACTACCTGAGCTACTCGGTGTACCAGCAGGGGGCGCTGGAGAGGGCTCTGGAGTTCACCAAGAGGCTGCTGCAGCTCGGTACGACGCGCTTTGACTCACTGAGTTTTAACAGAACCATGAACGGGTTTCAGGGGTTATCTGAGAAATACACAGTGGTTCAGGGGAATTTTAGATTCTCATTCAAATATAAAGAATATTTTAGCTTCTGTTCGTAAAATGTGCAGTTTGTTTTGATTTCTGTCATTCAAATATGGAGCATTTCTAATTTATTTATATTTTTTATTTTTCTCTTTTTAAAAAATACCGTTGATTTTTAGCTTTTTTAAACTTCTTTTTGTACATTTTTTTGTTCACTTTTATTAATTTTTTCATTACTTTATTAAATTTTTGTTTAGTTTTGCTCATTTGTACATCTTTTTACTCAATTTTTATTGGGTTTTGTTCAGTTCTTCATTATTTCATTCAGTTTTGGTTTGGTTTGAGTCTAATAATGATAAAATATAAAATAAAAGCTTGTCTTGAGCATTTTTGATGAAAAAGTTCATGTAAATGTTGTCAGCACATCCAGGAAATATTGTCTGTCCTTCATAATAAGAGCGTATGCTCTGAAAAGTAGGACTTATGCTGCAAAAGATTATTTCCTTGTTTTTTATTTAACTTCTACAGCCTTTTTTGTAGCTTTTTTTTTCCGCTTCTTTTTCTTAAATTTGGAGTTTTAAGTTTGTTTTTGACTTCTCATCAAATTATGCACTATTTTTACAATTCTTAGCTCTTTTTTTTGCTTCTCTCTGTAAAAAAAAAAAAATCCTTTTTTTTTTAGATGTTTTTCTTGTATCTGAGTCCAAAAAATTCCCACAAAAGAACTTCTGTCCTTCACAGTAAGAGTGCATGGTGTAAAATCTACAGATTTTAGCTTGATTTTACCTTCTGTATTGAAAATATATTGTTTCTAGGGTTTTTTTTTTTTGCTTTTCTGTGTAGTTTCAATCTCCTTTTAAACTTCTGTCTGAACTATGCATATTATTTAGCAAATTGTTTGCATACTTGAGGCCAAATCATCCTTACAGTTTGCACATCCTGGAAACAATTTCTGTCTTTCACAATAAGAGTCCATGCTCTAAAGAGGACAGATTATGCTGTAGTAGTTTATTATTTCCTTCTATATGATTATAACTTTCTGTTGGTGTTTAGTCAATGTGACTGAAGGATGAGTTTCCTGTTGTTCCGGTCACACAATCGTTTCACATTTAATCAACATCATGTTCCTGTTTTTTAGACCCCGCCCACCAGCGAGCCAACGGTAACCTGAAGTACTTTGAGTACCAGCTGTCAAAGCAGAAGAAAGTAGAGGTGAACAAGAGGGAGGAGCCTGAGTCGAGACAGAAGAGAGAGACGGGAGGGCGGAGCGACGATTATCTACCAGAGAGGAAGAAATATGAGCAGCTGTGTCGAGGAGAAGGCATCAAGATGGTGAAGAGACAAAACCCGTCCCAAACACACACTTCAACACACAGCGCTTTATTAAAGTCTGGCTTCTTTCTTGTCAGACTCCTCGACGACAGAGCCGCCTCTTCTGCCGTTACTATGACAACAACCGCCATCCGAGGTATGTGATTGGTCCAGTGAAGCAGGAGGACGAGTGGGACCGCCCCCTCATTGTCCGCTTCCACAGCATCGTGTCAGATAAGGAGATGGACAAGGTCAAAGAGCTCGCCAAACCCAGAGTGAGTCTGAGGCTTTTATTCTGAAAATTTGAACCACATCACTGAGCCTGTTTACATTTACCGTAAAAACCTCATAACTGTTAAGAATCAGATAATTGTACAAATTAGATCTGATACGTTTACATGCACGTAAGAAGTAGGATAATCCATAAACCCTAGTTTAGATGTTTCAGTCCCTTAATGGATGTATTTCAGAGTTCGTACGTATGTAGTGACGATAGAATCAACTTCCTGTTATTGTCTTCAAGTCACAATGTTCAGTTTTGCTCCTTTCATACATTATTTTACCCAATTTTTATTTGGTTTTGTTCATTATTTTATTCAACTTTGTTCTTTTTTGTTTTTGTTTTTTTTTAGTCTAGTGATAGTAGAATCAAACTTCCTGCCATTGTCTTCCGCTCATGTTTGACTGCATAACTTCTGTTTTCTATGATTTGGTTTTTCCATATGTTCAGATGTAAAAGAAGGAATAATTAATAAGTAATTCTCATAATCAGATTGCTGTCTGATAAAACAGATCAGATTATACTGTTTACATGATCAATAATAATCTGATAATTGTATAGATCACATAATGATTGTAGTTTTAGTGTGAATGTAAACGGGTTCAGTGTCATCAGCGTACATCTGAACATATATTAATGTAAACGTACCAATGATGGGGCCTAAGACGGTCTCCTGAGGGATCCCATTCTCAATCTAATGAAACAGTGTTATGATCATTAATAATCGGATAACTCCATAAATCAGTTTTAGTGTGAATGTAAACGAGCTCGTTTACTCAGTGTCATTAATAATCACTTCCTCTGAGAGTTTTTAAAGACGTTTCACAAAATAGAAGGACAGTACAGGAAGAAAAGCAAATTTTAAATTAAAAATAAATCCCTAAAGATGAGATGTAGATCAGTGGAAGTAAACCCCCAAGGCTGTAACCGCCTCCTGGTCCTGGTCCTGGTCCTGGACTCGTTCTAGACCCAAGTGTGACTGAGGTGATGAGTGAGTCAGCGTTTGTCTCCCTGTAACAGCTCCATCGAGCCACCATCTCCAACCCTATAACCGGCGTTCTGGAGACCGCACACTACCGGATCAGCAAGAGGTAAGACCAGACCAGGCCCAGGTCCAGGACCACGTCCAGGACTGGGCTGGTGGAGGACTTCAATTGTCCAGTCTCAGCCTCCTCCTCCTCCTCCTCCTCCTCCTC
>JAPTYQ010000012.1:2830759-2841377 GCA_029814465.1 Ostorhinchus cyanosoma
TCCTCCTCCTCCTCCTCCTCCTCCTCCTCCTCCTCCTCCTCCTCCTCCTCCTCCTCCTCCTCCTCCTCCTCCTCGTCTTAAACTTCCTCCTCTGTGTCGGCCGACGTCTCGACAAGAGCAGAAAAAAACACATGGATTTACATTTTCATCATGAATTTCATCTCATTGGATCCTGATCCTAAATCCATCTCTAGTTTCATATTCATGGCTTTTGTGGTTTTGTGTCTGTAAACATCAGAATACTTTATTAATTTTTGTGTTACAGTTGCTCAACTTAATCGTACAATATGTACTAGATAAATATTTTCAATATGGTCAATAAAAGAAATGTAGATAAATAAGCCAAAATATTATGTGTAATTATAATTCTGTGGTTATAAGGTAACATGGCATGGCATTGTCTCATGAAATGTGTCCACACAAAACCACTGAAAACGCTGTAGTTCATATGAAGGCCTGTAAGTGGCGCTCTAATGCTGCCACAGAAAACATTTTACAACATTTAATCAAAGTTTGATTTAAAACAGACCCATTTAAAGTGACCTGACAGATGATTTTACAGTCAAACACGCACTTTACGTCTAATCTGTCACTTCCTGCTCTTGATGAGACCAACGCCACGCCTCTTTTTCCAAATAAGGGACGAGCCGGAGTCTGACATCACCTGTTTGACTCTTGTTTTGGCTCCTCTTCTGTCAGTCAAGGCAGCAGGACGGTCACATGACACATCCAGTCTGAGGTGGTCGTGTTTGGGCTGAAGCTCCCGCTTCCTCCCTGGCGTCTCTGCAGCCTCTCCTCCTGCTGACCTAAACCTCTCTCCTGTCTTTCCTCTCTCTGTCTTTGTGTTTTCCTTTAATGTGATGGTGAACTAGCTAAGACGGGCCACGGTGCATGACCCTCAGACGGGCAAACTGACCACGGCCCATTACAGAGTCTCCAAGAGGTAAGAACTGGACCAGCATCTACTACAGGCCTGTACGTGCTCCACGTCAGGGGTCTCAAACATTCAGCCTGGAGGCCAAATGGGGCCCTCTGTTCTCTGTGTTTAATTGCAAAAAATAAAATAAAAGTCAAGGTTTTACATTTACAAACTGTACTTTCACAAAAATGTGAATAACCTGGAAAAACTTGACATTTCTGAAGAAAAATAAGTGTAATTTTAATAAAATGAGGCGTCAACTCCTCATTTATGTACATGCATTATATGTAGATCACAGTGGATCTACAAAGACACAAAACATTTAGTAACAGACACAGCGCTGTAGGAGTTCATTAATGTCTTCAGTGTCATTTTTTTAAATAAGTTCATCCTGTGGACCAGACTGGAACTTTGTGCCGGCCGGTTTTGGCCCGTGGACCGGATGTTTGACACCCATGGGTTACAGGATTTGTGATGCTTCTTCCTGTTCAACTGCATCCCTTTCTTCCTCTTTTCTTGTTTCCTTTTGCTTGCCCTCCTCCTCAGAGCATGACTTTCTCTGCAGTTGTTGCAACAGTGGCCAAAAGTATATGGACAGATGAAAATCCTCTCATTTGTGACTGAAATTGGACGAATTCAAGGCGTTCAGACTTCTTAAACTGAGCCTGTCCAAATCCCAGATCGAAGCTGCGTGTCCACATCCTTTTGGTGGTTTGTGTGTAAATGTGCAGTGATTGGATGCTTCAGGTCCTCTGTCCTCCTCCAGTGCTTGGCTCGGAGCGTACGAACACCCGGTCGTGGATCAAATCAACCAGAGGATCGAGGACGTCACCGGCCTGGACGTCAGCACCGCCGAAGACCTGCAGGTACCACAACTGAGCCGGTCCGACTCCGACATCTAGAACCCCCAACGTTCTCAGGATAAATGTTTCAACATCAGTCAGTATGGATAATTAGTACAGTAAATGTCTGATCAGGTTTAAAGGCTGGTTTTGATCCTGAATGAAAATGGAAGAAAACAGATGTAGATTAACTTCATTAACCCAAAGAGAGAAATGAATGATCAGGTAAAGAAAAGACAAATGTCATCAGTGGATTTGTGTTTTTACTGAATATTCAGTCTGTTTTCAGGTTCATCTCTGCACCAAATGCTTATGTGTGGTTGTCAATTAACTGCAAAACACAAAATAAGCTCATGTATAAGTCAAAGTAAAAGGCCTGATGATACTAAAATAAGTAAAAACAAAAGAAACCAAATGAAAAATAAAAGACAAAAGGAAAAAAGGAAAAGACAAAAAAAAATAAAAATAATTAAATGCATAAAAAACAAGTAACAGATTAAAACCTCCCTAAAGGATTAAACGTGGTTTATTGAGCCAAAAACACAGCTGTCATTTCTGATTCTGAGTTTATTTTATTTACTGTAACTCTTAATTCATTGTTTTAACTTTTCATTTTTCATTTAATTAAATCAGAATAAAGAAAACCAACAGAACTGGAAACTCTAGTCTGAGTTTTATTCAGCCGAATGAAAGTGACGTAAAAGACGGTAATTTGTGATTTTACACTCATCTGATTGGTCAAACAGGACAACGAAAATAAATCAAAAACCTACGTCATGACCAGCTTTGTTTGTGTAATCTTCTCTGGTGAGAACTTTACCCTGTGGTGGTGGTTGTGTGTTTGTTGTTGTGTTAATAGTTGCTTATTATTTGTTTACAGGTGGCGAACTATGGCGTTGGTGGACAATATGAACCACACTTCGACTTTGGACGGGTGCGCAGTGATTTCACCATAGTTTTTTCACTTTTCTAGCATATGACTGTGCAATTTTATTTGTATACAGCACATTTTTGCACACCTATTTATGTATATTTCTTATACTTAAACGATAAGATTTTTTCTGTATGTATTGTGCAAATTGCTGTTCAAATTGAGTTTAAATACTGTGTGTGTGTGTATATATATATATATATAAAAATTTTATTTATTTATTTATTTTTTTTGTTATATTGGAAAATTTCTTTCCTGCTGCTTTTTATGAAACTTGTGCGGAGCAACTGTAACATGATACAATAATTTACCCTGGGATTATATTATTCTAAATCTTTTAGTTAAAAGTGAAAGATCCAAGTGGAGTCTCTGAAAGTACCTTTGAACTTTAAACAGTATGTGAAGTTGTAGCTCCTATATTTCAGTGTAAAATTATAGTTAAAATTCCAGTTTACATTTTTTCTGAGGCCAATGTCATCAAAACTGGGAAAATATTGCGATCCTGTGAGTAAAGTTAAAGTTGTGTGTATGTAAAGGGTGTTGTCGGTTGTGTTTTCAGAAGGATGAACCAGATGCATTTGAGGAGCTGGGCACTGGGAACCGGATCGCCACCTGGCTGCTCTACGTCAGTACATGTGTCACCGTTCGTCCTGTAATAAAACACTGGTTCATTTGAATAAATCTCTAAACTGCTCTGGTCTGTACGCTGCAGATGAGTGATGTACAGGCAGGGGGCGCCACAGTCTTCACAGACGTAGGAGCCGCCGTTCTACCAAAAAAGGTACAGTCGGACATTTATGGAAACTGCAGTAGTGTGAACGTATTCCATTAGCATCACAAGAAAATGCAAATTATATTATTTTACACATCACTTTAGATGTATTTTAATGAGCCGGTGCCAATAATTAGTCATAAGTACCCAAACCCCCAGTTTCAAATAATCTTTATAATGATAATAAACAGTAGAGGTCCAAGAATGGAGCCTTGAGGAACTCCACATGGCAGCTTAGCTTCTTTTCAAATTACACTTCATTAAATTAAGTAAGTAAAAAAGTAAGTACCATTTAATTATATAGCACTTATCACAGAGAAACCTCACAAGACAGCAACACCAAAAAGTGCAAAAATATGAAATTTCAAAATACCTGAAAAAATCAAGGAAACCCATAAAAACAACATAATAAAGGTGCATCTTAAAATGCCTCTTAAAAAAATGTAAACATGTTGTTCATTGTTCTTAAACTTTTGAAAGCAGAATATTTAAGTAATTTTGCATTAAGAGTATTGTGAAGGCGTTTTAGAATCTAAGATGACGCCCACAAAACAAATATATTCAGTTCACCGTCACAAAGGAGGGAAGAAACCAGGAAATATTCTCATTAATGAAGCTGAAATGTCAGAATGTTTTCACCACTAATCGGTTAATTGTTGTAACTCAGATTAACGTTGATATTGAAAACACAAGCAGCGTTAATCAGTCGATCACATGTAAACACAGACATAAAACCAGTCCAGTCTGTATCTGAACCAGGCCTTTAACCCTTTAAGAGCAGAGTGGGTTCAGACAGATGCTCTGGGGTCTGAAGGGGGTCAGCAGGGTCATGTTGGACCGGCCCTGTGCTCTGCTCCTGTTGGTAATTCCTCCCTCTGCCACCAGGGGACAGCAGTGTTCTGGTACAACCTGTTTCCCAGCGGAGAAGGAGACTATCGGACCCGACACGCCGCCTGTCCCGTTCTGGTCGGAAATAAGTGGGGTGAGTCCACAGGGTCCTGCTAAGACTGAAGTCCTTCTGTAATAATCACTGTTGAACCCTCGCTTCCTCTTCACATTTAGTCCATCTGGTTTCCTTTGGAGCAAAAATGTACACATAAAAAAAAAAACTGCTGTCAAATCATCATCCATCAGTTAGTTTTTGTTTTTCTCATAAATCTTTTAATCAACTTCAGCCCAGCTCAAAACTACAAGACATTCAACCTTTTTTTTGTTTTTATACTTTATTTGTTTAACCAACAGATGGTACAACACAGAAACTAATTGGTTGATGTATTAATTTTGAATATGAATGTTAAAAAAATAAAACTGAAGAAAATAAACAAAACACTTAAACACAAGATATGAGACATATAATATATATTTGAAAAGGAGTGAGAAGAAGTTATAGACTCCACCCCTTCTGCTTAAATCATTAATAACAATCATATTCTTCCTACTCTAAGCATATCTATACTATATACTATTATATGTCTGTTACTTATCGTTAAATAATTTGGTTTTTGGCTTTATATTATTATGAACAAATATAATGTGATTTACATAAACACATAGTGTTGACATTAGTGAATGTACGGTTAAATAGTACAAAGGCAGGGAGATTAAAAATGTGTTTATAATGGAAGTCAATGAGGGGGAATCTGACACTACAGAAAAAATACTAATGACACCAAATCAGTTTAGTTGTTAAATTTTAACATATTCAAGACTAATCACAACCAATGACCCACCCACCTACTGTTTATTATATGGAAAATATCACTGCTTTTTTTTTTTTTTGGTAATAAATGATAAAGATTTCAAATAATTAAACTGGCATTTAAAGGGTCAAAATCCTGAATATTATTGGATGTTTGGTAGTTCTGGCAGGGCTGAAGATGTTTAAGAGATTTATGAAAAAAAAAAGCCAAAAAATAAATAAATAAATAAAAATATTGATGTACGATGATTCTATAACAGTTTTTTTTTAATGTGTGTACATTTTAGGTAGGTAACCAGAGGGAGCCAAATGCATCATGGGAGTATAAAACACATGTAAGAGTAAAAAACACTGGATTTAAAAAATAGGACTAAAAAGACAAGTTATTGCTAAATTTAATTCCAAAAGCACAGACTTAACATAACCACCAAACGGAAAAGGTACAAAAATGTGTGAGGAGAGAATCAGGGTTAATATTCACGTAACCATGGTGACAGAAATAGGCCAGAGCAGGGTTGTGGCTCAGAGCGGCTCAGACGTCAGCAGGTTCGGAGTCCGTCTGTGCCGACGTCACGGCTGTTGTTCCGTCTGTTTCTCCACAGTTTCCAATAAATGGATCCATGAACGAGGTCAGGAGTTCAGGAGGAGGTGTGGCCTCAGGGAGACGGACTGAGCGCTCCTCCTCCTCCGCCTCTTCCTCGCCTTCCTTTATCTGCGTCTCGTCTTCTTCGTGTCCGATTCGATCCGAACTGTTCGAGGGGGTTTCACAGATTTCACATTCGCCAAATGAATATGAAACCATGAACTGTTGGACGTCAGAAGAAGACGAAGAGTTTCTACTGTGAAACCAGTCCCTTCATTTACGCCGAGATTTTATCCATTTACACCTGGAAGATTGTATTTTTAAGGAGGGAGTTCAGTCCATGAACACAGATGAGTATAAATGATATTAAATATACACAAATGGACAAAAGTCTGTGGACATGTTGGCTTTTTAGTTTTAGTTGAGTT
The DNA here is from genome assembly GCA_029814465.1 of Ostorhinchus cyanosoma. Classification (NCBI taxonomy): domain Eukaryota; kingdom Metazoa; phylum Chordata; class Actinopteri; order Kurtiformes; family Apogonidae; genus Ostorhinchus; species Ostorhinchus cyanosoma. Next base: position 2,836,934 of record JAPTYQ010000012.1, read on the forward strand.
TTCTTTCCAGCACATAAAATCATCAGATAAAGAACCACACAACACGGTCAAACAACATTTTTCAGCACTCGAACAGGAGAATCCAGGTGTTTCTTTTCTAAAAACAATAATGACTAATGTCAGAATCTAGTTTTATATTGGGATAAATATCATCTTGGTCCCTGTGTCTGTTAGGAATTGGATTTTCAAACAAAAGAAAAACCAGTGGTTCATTGCTTTTCGTTTTAAAATGGAAGAATTCAAATTTAATTTCAAGGCGTTTTTCTTTTCAGTGTCAAAACAGATAAACCAAATTTAAAAGACGACTGGCTGATTTAGAGACAATAGATCTGGAAAATCTGATGGAAGAAATCCAACCAAGATCATTTAAACTTGTGCCATTTGGAAGATTTTGTTTTTGCTTAAATTAAGCAAAAAATGAAAAATCTGGAATTAAGCAAAAAGTTGTTCTATCTGACTGAACAGTTCTTCTGTAGGTGATTCTGTCAGATCAGATATTTGGACTGAAATGAGACGAATCCACTCGGTCAGATTCAGATTTTAAAGTGCACAGACTTTTGTCCATATATTGGATGTTAAAAGGTTGAGTTTTTAAAATGTTTAGATTTTTTATTTACGTTCACGCCACAAGTAAAAGTGTAAGTGCGGTGAAAACGTAGCCGAATGCCTTCCGTTGTTTTTCATAATGAACATGAACACACCCACCTGGACAGTGTCGTTTAGTTCTTGTGCGATGGGAGGGTTTCAGTAAAGTTGAACTCAGATTGAACAGAACATAATCCTGTTCTATAGTTGAATATTTTTACTTTTAAATGGACATAAACCTGCATCGTCTCTGAAAAACCTTCCACCTTCATTCAAGTCATTCTGCTCTGAATCTGTTTCAAATAACACGAATCATCATCTGAATGTATTTTTTTTACCAAAACATGAAGAAAACACTTGAATTGATCTTATTGTCAAAATAATCCTTTCAATATTTGTTTGTTTTTCCAGTTTTTTGGATGATTTGGTGTTTAATGATAAAGTCATTTATGGCTTCACAGTTTTCCGTCCCTCATCTTGTCTGTGGTGTGTTCAGGTGCGTGCCTTTAGTTACAGATTTTCCACACTCCTAAAGTTCAGTGACTGTTACCATGGAGACGGCCTTTACTTTGTACTTTTATTAAAGATTGTAATATTTTTTTATGTGAAAGACAAACAGCAGCTCCTCGTCACGTCTGTAAACTGAGCCTCCAGTTGAACGATCGCACGTTATTTATTCAGATTTTTGTAAAAACACTGTGAGAATCTGATGGGATTATTATGGGATTTCATTTTGACTGATTTCTCTGTAGAGCTGCAGTTTTACTCCGATATTCTGACCGTTCATGAACGCTTCAATAAAACTGTCTGAACTTTCTGTTCAAGATTCTGTGTGAATATGTTTTTCATTCAACCTGAAAAGTTAAAGCTGATGTTGAGTTTAGATTTGATGAAACCTGAGGCTTCCACGGTGCGTTCACTGACATCACATTAAAAATCCTTTTTCCTCAGTTTCACACTGATCTGGAAACAAACGTTCATTTCACTCACAAACATTAAACCAACATTGGATCAAAAACTGACACGACTGAGTTCAACTCGTTAAATCGTTAATGATCTGCCTCAGATTAAATGTGTTAAATCTGATATATTTGAATAATTAATAAGAAACTGAAAACCATCGAACAAAGTGCTGTTTATCTGATGTTTTTAATGTATATAATAAAATATTGTTCCACATATTTGTTGTTTTTTGCTCATTTTAATTATCTTTATTCATTTCCTTCATTATTCTCTATTATTTACAGTCAGTTGTTCATTTTCCTAATTTTTTAAAAATTTTTGCTCATTTTTAAAAAATTATCTTATTAATTTCCTTGATGAGTCCCTTCATTTTATCATTATTTTTGTTCTTTTTTTTGTTTTTTGCAGAATCTTATACTCGTTTGGTCATTTTTTGTTGATTATTCTCTTCAATTTGTTTATTTTTTTCATTATTTTCTTCATTTTGCTCATTTTAGTTAATTTTCCCATTTTTCACGATTGCTTCGATTATCATCATAAAGTTTATTAATTTTTCATCATTTTGTTCTGTTTCTGTGACTTATTTACCAATAAAAGTCTATGAAACTATTAAAATACATTTCACTGACAACCAACATTTGGACAGATTTTATATTTATTAGTTGCTCAAACGCCGTCACATTTCACACCTTTTACTCTAAAGGTTTTTTGTTTGTTTTGTTTTTTACTTTGGAGTTTCCAGTGATATTACAGCTGCTGTGATCATTTAAAAAATATATTTTGAACATTAAGTTGTAATATTTCAAGAACTCAGTTTTTCGATAATTTTCTCATTCAGTCATTTTTTTTCCTAAATTAAGTCATGATATTCAAGGAGAAAAGTCAGGATTTTACAGGAAGAAAAAAATGAAAAAACATCTTTATAATGATCTCTTTAATTTCTTTCATTATTTCTTTCTATTTTTCCTCTTTCTAAGTTGTTCTCATGTGTTCCTGTTTTTTAATGAGTTTAAAGAAAGGAAGTAGATGAACTGCAGTCTTTGATTTCAGATACTTTTAGCAATACTTAATTTCAGTCACTGTTACATAAATGCATTAATAAATGAAATTAGGACATATATATGACAAAAATAATTGGAATGGAATAAAACACAGACTTTATATAACCATTCTTGATTAACAATGTGTACATGTGAAATGCAGTGAAAGCTTAAATTAAAATATATCCCGAATGATGTAAATAATATGAACAAATGAAGTTAATGAACTGTTTTAATGGCTTTCTTTCTCATGTAAATAAAAAAAAGAGGAATATATTGGTAAAAATATGACTGCAGTAATGATAGTAAACTACCAGATAATAAAAGAGTGAAACATTAGGAACCATGAAGAAAGCAAAATTTAAATAACAAAAAAACATCAGTGATTTCATTAAAACAAATCATTCAGACTCAACATCTCAAAGAAAATAATTGAATTATAAATGATTTCTGGAAAGTATTTGAAATAAGTTTGATGTAAACGGTGATGATGCAAAGTCACAGGGAGGAAAAGGAAACTTCCGCTTAGTCCTTGAACGCACCTTCAGTTTCTTCTTCTCGTAGTTTTATCCAGAAATGAAAGTAAAAAATCCGCCAGGGACCGTCTGCAAATTACCACCCGAACAGAAACGTAAAACTGAGCCACAGTTAAAAGCAGATGACTGATTATTGACATGAATACCTAATATAACATTTCTGAAATAATATGAAGACCTTTTGGATTATTTATTCACTTCTAAACCGCTCATAGAGTCGAACTACGTTAAACCTGCGTCCTGTTCATTGTCAGACGGTCCCTCAGTGACGGGAGGTGGTTCAGCATCATAACAGATCCAGGATCAGAAGGTGACGGATCAGACGGAGTGAGGAAGACCTCCGACAGGTAAACAAACACTTCAACTCTCAAATGGACGGGTTTTATCTCATTTTCACTCATTTTCCTCCGTGTTTTCATCTGAAAGACTCATTTATTTCATTCATCGTGTGAAAGGAGCAGATTCAGTCCTTGAACTCCAGTCTGGGTTTGGTTCTTTACACTGTCTTTAAAACTGATGCAGAATAAAAGTGTTTAGAACCTTCACTTCATTCTTATTGATCTTTTCTAAACAGCCTCTTATTGTGGTTTCTAAGTTTTGATCGTTTATATCAGAATATCCTGCCGTTAATGTTGTGTTTAGTCCAACACAATCAGCTCCTCCAGTCTTTAAAACTCTACTGAAACTGGTGAAATATGAAGAAAATGTCGGAAATTCACTGAAAAATAGGTTTAATTGTGACGTTAAATGTTGATGCGTCTGTAAAACAGTGCGATGCTTTTATTTTGAAAATCATGACAGCGAGAAAGGATTTGTGCTCATTTCAGCAAATAAAACTAAAATTAAATTCACTAATTAAACAGGAACATTACTCAAATTAAAATGAACATATTTAAACTAAACAAGTTAATAATGCATCTTCTTATTTTTGACATTAATGATGATGCTGCACTTCTATTATTATTATTATTATCATTACTTATTTTTTTTATTGATAATTTTCTGAATTTTTTTAATTTTTGAGTTGAGAATTTTAAAAAAAATTTAAATCTTAGGTTTGAAAAAAAAAGTGAATATCTGCTTGCCCCCCCAATCAATATAAGTGGAAAACAAAACAGAGTAAGAAATCATTGTACTGTAAAATTCTGTTTACAAACACATCTTATATATTTAAACTTTATCTACTTAAATGTTTACAAAAATACTTCACATACTTTATATACTTACACACTGTAAAAAAAAAAAAAAAAAAAATCCATTGTTTTTATATAATAATATCATGTCAGCTGTGGTTCCAAGAACATTAGTGTAAAAAAAAAA
>JAPTYQ010000012.1:2841477-2861829 GCA_029814465.1 Ostorhinchus cyanosoma
TTTTATTCTGAAGGCCTTTTACCTGTAGACCAGAACCTTTTATTCTGAAGGCCTTTTACTTGTAGACCAGAACCTTTAATTCTGAAGGCCTTTTACCTGTAGACCAGAACCTTTTATTCTGAAGGCCTTTTACTTGTAGACCAGAACCTTTTATTCTGAAGGCCTTTTACCTGTGGATCAAAGTTCATTCACTGGAGCCAAAACCACCTGATTCTTTTCATAAAAACAGATTTTTTTTTTTTTTTTTTTTTTATGAGCGGTGAAGGCGTGGGCCTGAAGCAGCTGAAGCACTGGTTCTTTAATTCCTGTTTCTGTGGAACCTGTTCATGTCAAAGGAACAAACGCCTGCTCTGTCATTTCAGGTCCAAAATTAATGATCAGTGTTCGACTCCGCAGCCGCTGATAAAATAAGAACAGGTTTGAACCTGTGAACACAACAAACCAGGGTTTTTTTTCCCTTCATGACAAAGTGGAAAATAAAAGCCTGGGACGTCACACCTGGGTTTATCTTCCACCTGAGGAGACGCTTCCTGTTCAGTTTGAGTTTTTAGAAGAAAAGGTTCAAGAACGCATTCCTTTCCTGGTCACATGACTATGCTTTTCCCGCCTCAGGGACGGGGACATTAAACATGAGAGTTTTTGGAACTTAAATAGTATAAATGAATGTAGAATCTTATCTAAACTGCGTCTGACGTCCCTGTTCCATTTCTTTATTAATACTTGAATGTTTCTTCCTTTATTCCTTCTGTTTCATATTCTTATCACGTGACCAGTAAAGGATGATCTGAACAAAAAGAAAAGACACAAAGAACTGTGCAGAGATTTGACAATAAATGAAACAGAGTAAAGTTCAGTGGAAAAACAAACTCTGGAGTCATTATTTTTTGTAGGTTATTATGGTTTTATTTCACTTGAGGTCATTTTGGACTGGATCGGATCAGATCAGATCAGATATACCTTATTGTCCCTGCTGAACCTGAACTAAAATAAGTTCCACAGCCTTGCCTGTGGAATCTTTGCACTTTTTAAATTCATCCCAGGGCCGGATCGGAACCTTTGGGGGCCACATTTGGGAGTCCCATGCAGACGTTGAACCCTTTGCTGCAGAAGCACAAATATTCGAGTGTGTGATGGGTTTGTGTTCTGAATGTGTCCGAGTCTGACGGAACAGGACGGAGAATACGATCCGACTGGAGGACTTCAGGAGGGTTCTGCCGGTTTACACAATCCCCCTCGTCTCCCTCCCTCCCAGCATGCTTCGCTCGGCTGGTTCTGACCATGTGACGTTTCTCCTTCGCCCTGTGGATTCGGTCCAGATGTGGGTGGCGTGGTGCGTTCAGGGCGGGGGCTGCGGTCGGGACTTACCCCAACCATGAGTCAGGGTTTGCACTGGAGCCAAAACGTCTGGAGCGGCCGCTACGGTTACCACGACGACGGAGGAGACGGCGAGGCTTTGCACGGCCAACACAAGAGCCTTCACAGCAGCAGGAAAGACAAAGTCCAGGATGTGAGACGTCCACGTTCAGCCTGTGGGACGTCTGCACCAGTCAAACGTCTAAGCTTCTGGTCACAGCCGCCGCTCCTTTATGCACTTCAGTGTGTTTTGTTGGTTTTACATCATCATCATCTTTTACATCATATTTATCTTCATTTCATTATTGTTTTTAATATTTTCACTTCAGTCTGACGTGTGAATTCCATCTGGTCACAACGTTAATGTTGTTTTTGGTTTGCATCTTTAAGTTGTTTTTGTCTCGTTTCACCTTTAAATTGTTTCATCTCATGTCTTTTTTTGTGCTTTCTATCATTTTCACCTATTTCTGTTTGAAATGTATAGTTTTATATCGTTTTCAGCTTGTTTCGTCTTATAGGTTGTTTTGTTCTCATGACATTTGTACCTTTAGCACTTATTTCATCTTCATTTATTTTCATGTTTTTTTTTTTTACATGAATGTTAAATCAGGATCAGGATAAACTTTATTGTCCCTTGTGAGAAATTAGTTTTGGACAACAGTGCCACACATTGCTGCGTTCTCATTCAAATACATACAATCACCAACCAACTTAATCACAAGTTTTTAAAATCAGCATAATCACAATGAAATATTACATCCGATTTCGTGTATTACACCCTCCCCTTCAAATCCAATAAAATAAGCAAATAAAATTAACACAAATTAATTTAAAAATAAATATAAAGGTTAAAAAGGTTAACTCACTTTATTATATCTGAAGGGAAATTCACTCTGCATTTTACCCATTCTAATACATACAGTACCTAGCATTAGCATTAGCATTAGCATCTGTATGTGTGTCTGCTTTATAACTGATAAACTGGACAGACGTGCCTTTGCCTTTTGCAGTAATTCTGTATTTTGGGCCAAAACCACTCACTGATACGACCAATACCTTTTGAGTTATAAAATCGTAATGTCAGTTTTTTCCGATATCGTGCAGCCCTAGATAATAGTAATCATGACTTTTTGTTTCAAAGGTGAAGATATTGAATTGAACAGCTGTTTACTGACATAAAGGCTTTTTTCAGCATGGTTCAAAACCACCCACGCTAAAGCTAAAGCCAAACCCAATCAGGACGTTAAAGATAAGGTTGAAAATGGGAAACAATAGGCTATAAAAAGGGGGAGAGTACACAGTAGGACAACACAAAACTCAAACATTCAGAACCATAAAAGTTAGATGGTACAGACATTATTGAACTATGTGCGATAGAAGAGGACCGAGGATTGAACCCTGAGGTGCATCGGACACCTGTCAAACTCTTAGAATATCCCAGATCATATAAAGCATCGTCTTGAATTGACACGTTCAGTCTGAGGTCATGTTGAAGCAGTAAACCGGTTCACAACGACCCACCTTAGTTCATAGACGCCATACGAGGTTTATCAGGGTTTTCACACAATATACGACAGAACATTCACTTTTGTAAAAATAGATCCGATTTAGAGGAAACGACATAGTTATTCTAGGGAGTAGAAACTTTTTAGACTTAAACACGTGATCTGAACCAAGGAGAATGGAATGTCACCTTCATTGACTACTATCAGCAATACTTGAAATCAATTCTGGTTATTATTTAGTTATTAAATTATTTGGATGCAGATTTACTTATTGAATTTTTTTAGATCATTTTGAATCTCCTTTACAACAGTTACGGCCAAACTAACAATAAAAATGATCAAATAAATCCGATGGTGCAATGTCAAATGCAAACAGTAAAAATTATACTAATAAATAATGATTGGAACCATCAAAGTCAGTTCATAGAATCAGCTGGTGTTTACGTACCACTTGTGTTTTTGTGAATAAGTGAAGGAATAGTGAAAAAAATGACATTAAATATGGACAAACCTTAGAAGGAGGAGGTGGAAAGTGGATGTTGAGGGGTAATAAACTGTGGCTCTTATTGTGAATTGTCTAATGTTTTTGATGTTCTAATGTTATTGGACACAACTTGACGACCAGGTCAGAACAACCAGGTGGAACATACTATTTTTACCCCTGTATTATTTTTGTACTTCCAGTCTTAGTATGCAGCATGTGTTACTAAAGTAAATGAGAAATAAAAGACAGGACTGTATTGTAAAGGTCTAAATGCATCTGAAACAGACTCAAAGGGAAAAATTTAGTTCAAATATTAATAAATGAAAAATATCTAAAACTACTGCATCACAGATGGACAGAAAATGAACATCTATTTTTTTTCCCAGAATTCCACAGTTCTCCACAGTGAAGTTCCTCTGACATTTTCCTCGTCAAATGTATTCAGTGTTTACCTTAAACCTTCCTTTGACTCCGCTTTCAGTACAGCTGGAAGGGATATGTTTTATATATATATATATATATATATATATATATGCACACACACATATTTATTTATTTATTTATTTATTTATTTATTTTCAGATATATGTAGCAGTGTTATTGTAATGGGGTATAGTTTGCACAGGGGGGTAAACTGAGTACAGCCAGATTGTAAATTCATCATGTAATAGTAATAGATCTCACAAATACCAGCAGATCACCTGAAGTTCACCCCAACAAACAAATCCATCTTAAATCATGAATTTTAGAATTTGAAGTTAACAGTTAATGACTGTAACTATAATGATGTAATAATCTTACATCCATTCACTTTGATTTGACCAAAACGATGTCACCCACATAAATAAAGTGAACACATGGTCGACTGTGATAATGATCCCAGTGAAATGGAAATCAACTCCACTAATTTTTACTATTTTCTTTGGAAAATCTGCACAAGAGTAAATTAGTATAAAAGGTTTCACAACCGGATGTTTTCTTTGAACAGAAAGCATTTGCGTACGCCCGACGGTTTGGAGCATGCGCATAATTCTTAGGGGGTAAAAAAAATATTGAGCCAAAAATTGTATGCGACACTGTCAGATCGGAGAGAATCTGAAAAACAGGCTGATCCCACACTTGTGTCCAGCAGCTAATAATGTGTGAACAGGATGACCAGTGACTTTGCGCCTTTTATGGACAATGATTTCTGATCAATCCAGTATAAAAAAAAAGAAGTGGAATAAAAACCAGGGAAAGATCCCACATGTGCATTCCTGCTTTCTCACTCTTTTTTTCGTCAACAATTCCACACCAATCTAAAGTTGAACACAGTTTACTGTTCATTCTCCTGTTCCTGTTTGGTTTGAGTACAGACGAACAAAAATCAAATACTGAACAAAAACTCAGACACTAATCGATGCTTGACTACCTGCCATGGTCCAATTACCAAATAAGTGAATATTAGATCAAAAGAGTGACGACCAAAGCTGAATTTCGGTATCTACGCACTGTCACTGGGTTACAATGTCGCATCTCAATAGATCAGAGTATTAAAAAAAACTAAACAACCATCTGGACACTGTAAAAAAACAAACTCTGAGTAATACCCAAGGAGGAGAAAATGGACACCAAGGGCTTAAAGTCTGTAAAACTGGGGAGTGACAACCAAATATTGACAAAGATTAAAAAAAGGGAAATAATTGCAGATAAAAGCCATAAAAATGTGGAGCCAACACTGTAGGAAAACACCAAAGTCAAACACCAAAAACCATAAAAGGTGGACAGATGGAACTCATTATAAAACAAAGTATGACAACTTAAAAAAAAAAAAAATATGGGACACGTAAAAGGAGAAGAGGACCAAGGATTGAACCCTGAGGTACGCCACACACCTGTCAAACAAACAGGATAAGTCTGTTGTAATTGTCGAGTGATGAAGCCGTTAAAGATAATAAGAGCGTGTCCTCATACTGAAGGTTAATGACCCTATCCTGGGGCGCCATGAAGGGGGGAGGGGCATAGAACAGTGGAGGAGGTCCAGTTGATACAGGTTAGAAGTTGTTAAAAGTTTGTTTAAGTTCCGCTGTAGAATAGAGGAATCGAAGCTGAAGTCAGATGTTGAAACTGTGTTAAGTTTCACTTTCGCTTCACGCCAGCAGTAGTTATGGACCGCACCCCCACGTATAGAAATGCCCCCGCCCAATGTGCATGTCCACCCCTTCACTTCTCAAACTGACCTCCAGTGACTTCTGTCTGGTATTGAGGGGTTGAAAATGGACGCCAAGGTCCAACTATCAGTATGTGACAACTTTTGGAGAGTTTTGGAAAGATTATTTCAACTTCGGTCTTCAGATAAACGCCTTGGTTACGTTTATAAAAATAGTCGCCTCGCCTTAACTTTGTTATTTTGGTTGGAACTGCAGTTGTTTATAAACTGGAACCTCTTAGATTCAACTGTTTCATGGTCATTTTTAGACTCTATAAACTCTGTTCTGTCTGAAAATTTCATGCACATATGTTTTGGTAATGATTTGTGGATTTGCAAAGGGCAGGTCTGAGACGGATATCCGATGTGTCTGACAGGGGATGGGCGGTGTTCCTCAGGGTTCAACCTTAGGTCTCTTTACTTTCTCTGTTTACGTGCATGTGCTTCTTTAAGCTAATATCAATCAAACTTTTTTTGTATAGCACTTTTCATACACGTTACATGTAGCACAAAGTGCTTTACATCAAACCCTCACTGTCCCACAGATGCAAATAGAAATAAAAATTAAACAACAAAGTAAAGCAATGTTAAAATGTAAGAGTTTATTTAAAGGCTAAACTAAAAAGATAGGTTTAGAGATTACCTTTAAAAATATGAACACTTGCAGCAGATATAATATACTTTATTGTGTAATGTGTTCTCCATCTGCTGAGTTTTTACTCGTTTGCCTTCATGCCATTTTATTGGTTTTTATTGCCGATTAAATCCTGTCTTTATATTTAAACTTTTGTTCGGTGTTTTCTACAACTACAGGTCTTTTCAAATAGGCTGGACTGAGTCTAATAAAACCATTATCTTATCTGTAATTATTTAAAGCAAATGGAGCTTCGACCCTTACATATAATGTTTCCTTGTCAAAGTGAAAATAAATCTTATGATTAAAGATTGTAACTGGCTGCACTTTTCCGACAGACGGAAGCAGAATCTAAAATAGATTTCGGAAGAAGAATGGGATAAATAAGGCACAGCCAGGGCACATGAGGCTGATTTATGAGTACCTGAGAAGTTACTGCCTCTTAAAGAAGTATATCACACTATTGTTTTATCTGTTGGAGAATTTCAGGAAGATCCACAGAAATATTCTAAATTTCATGATTTAATAAACCAAACATTTTTGACTGATTTACTGAAGAAAAAAAATTATGACACTCAATACAAAACACAAAAGGCTTTTTCTGTTTTCAGTCATTCAATCTGGATTTATTTTGTCAGTTTTCTTCTTCTCTTATGTTTTCTGTCCTGATTTCAGATCTGCCTCATGCTCAGCTCAAACTTCCTCTGGAAACAGGAACAACCACAGAGAAGGAAAAGAAAAGGTTTGTTTTTCCAAATTAAAAGCATGATTCAGCTTTGTTCATCATCTGAGCTGAGACTCAGGTTTTATTCAGAGTATGTGGAGGTGCTGCCCCCCAGTGGTTAGAATCTGTCTGTGCAAGAAAATGAATGCACACAGAGAGAGAGAGAGAGAGAGAGAGAGAGAGAGAGAGACACACAGTATGCGTTTAATACACACACGATCAACTATTTAAGACCAGTTGGATCATTGTAAGAATTCACGTGTTGCACTGTTGGATCTTCAGAAGGTTCTAAGTAGAGTTTCAAAATGCAAAAACAAGAAATGGGAGTGAGACAAAAGAAGGACGAAACAATTTATTGAAAACAATTAAACTGAAATAGGCTGTTCATCAAAAGTTTAAGACCACAGGTTTAAAAAAAACTCCCTAAAATACAAATGCCAGTTGCAGAAAGGCCTCAGGAATGCCCAGCTCCACCGTCCTTCCTGATCACCTCAGTCATTCTTCTGGACATGCTGGATGCCAGGGTTTCCAGGAGCTGCGTGGGAATGTTCCTCCAAGTGGCGAAGATGGCTTCACGGAGGGCCTCCGCCGTCTGGAACGGGTGTCCACTTTTGTAAACTTCCCTCGCCATCCATGTCCAAATGTCCCCGAATGGATTTAGATCAGGGGAGCGTGGAGGGTGGTCCAGCACAGTGACATTATTCCTGTGGAGGAAGTCCTTGGTCAGGCGCGCCTTGAGGCCCGCTCCACTGTCCTGCTGAAAAAGCCAGTGTTCTCCACACAGACGGGGGCCCTCAGTCAGCAGGGAGGCCCCCTCCAGCATCTGCACATAGTCAGCTGCTGTTTGACGCCCCTGCACCACCTGAAGCTCCATGGTTCCACTGAAGGAAAAGGCCCCCCAGATCAGGACGGCGCCCCCCCCACCGCGCCTGCGCAGAAACCCCTCCAGTGAAAGCTCCTTTTCCTGCTTGTGCCGGTGGAGGCCGTCAGGACCGTCCAACTTAAACTTTTTCTCATCACAGAATAAAACCTTCTTCCACCTCTCACTGTCCCATGTTTGGTGCTCTCTTGCAAAGTCCAAACGGGCAGTTTTGTGGCGTTGAAGGACACGCGGTCCCTGCAGATGTTTCTCGTACTCGAAGCCCTTCTCCCGCAGATGTCTCCGGATAGTGATGGGGCTGCACTCCGCGCCGGTCACCGCTTTAATTTCGGAGGAGGATCGTCCCGTGTCTTCGGTCACAGCCAACTGGATCCTCTCGCTCAGCGCCGGTGAAATCTTTCTGGGTCTGCCACTGGACCTGTTCGTCCCATACCCCTCAGGATCTTTCAGAAAGTTTAAAATGACTGTCTTACTGCGTCCAACCTCAGCAGCGATGGCGCGTCGTGACAGGCCCCTCCTCTGCAGATCCACGATCCGCCCACGTTCAAACACAGACAGCTTTGTGGACTTTCCCATCGGGTTTAGTTTCCACACAGAGCAGGGATGAAGAAACCAGGGTTATCAACACGGAGCGCGCTGGGCTCAGTCCATGCCTGTGTGTGTTTGTTGTCTGTCGCATGGATATGACGCATTCACCTGCAGCTCTTAAAGGGACAGTGACACACACTGAACACAGAGTCCAGAACTAAGCTGATCTCTCTCGGACATTCATTCAGCTGATGCTTGATTTGAGAAACAGACTGTCAGTTGAAATGACGAAGGCTGAGCTTTAGACAGGGCAGGTGTGTTGTATGGATTTGAAGAGAACTATAGACTTTGAACTGTACACAGTGCATTTTTCTGGCGAGGAAATACTTTTTAAATTCATTTATAGACAACGATGAACATTTAATTTAATTTAATTTAACTCTCACCAGCTGGTGTCATTCGTCCTCCCACCTCACGGGGGCGATAAATCCAGCAGACCTTATAAAACCTGCAGAGCCACAGCTTCAACTGAGTCGAACCTGCCGCTACATGTTCACTGTTCCTCTTTAAATGCTTCTGTCAGTTCGTGTTCAGAGGACGGAGCTTCTGGAAAACAGTTCTTCGTGTAAGGTCTTACGGTTTTATATCATTACGAAAAAGTTCCGCCGTCACTTTTACGGATTCTGTGTCCGCTAGCTCTGCTACGAGCTAGCTAACAGCAGCAACCTTTTTTATTATTTCACTTTAAACTCCGCGTCATCATCTCCCGGACTCTGTGAAGGTATGTGTTTTCGCTTTGTATTCTCAGACTTTTAATATTCTTAACTGACACTGCGTATTTTTATCCCAGTCAATGGCCAGCGGTTTGAATGCTTAAGCTAATACTAGCAAAGTGTCAGTTCGTTTTTCGCGGGGGCCCGCCCTTCGTAGGATGTGATTGGGCATTTGGAAAGTCAGTAATTTGAGCTGAACGCTGATTGGATAGAAGATTACAGGCCCTTTAAACTGCTCAATACACGTGGGCGATGATGACTGTTTTGTCTGATTATTTTTGTGTGATCGTTTTCTATGATTATGTTGAAGGAGACATTATACCTGCTGTTATATCAGCAAATAATTTAAAGGATGTAAAATCTATGGGAAAAAGTAGATGACACAACTCAAAATGAAATAAATATGAATAATGCGTTAAGTAATGTATCTGATGTATCAGATGTTCATTATCTTTATCAGACTCAGAGTTCTGCAGCTTTGGGCTGGAAAGACTCATTAACCCTAAAAATGTAGATTTTTCTCTTAATAAGGTTTTGTGTGCTTTATAAAGACATTGTGGTTTTATTTAATCAATGAGTAGATTGTTTGATGTTTTAGAGCTATATTTGCAGTAAGCTTTGTATAAAATGTTACAAAATGCAGAGTTTTTATTCAGATAACTACAAAAAGAACAGTTAGACTCTGAGTAACTGAACCTTTCACAAAAAATGATCACAGTTGAGATACATTTTGACAAAATTATGGAGATGGATAAAAATGAAACCATTATCAATAAAGATGTAATTAACAAACAAAACTGAACACAAAAGCAAATTTTGAAAAATGTATCCAAAAACATAAACAAAATGAGAATGTTTTATACCAGTTAACTCACTCAATGAATAGAACAGTCTGTAACATGAACTCAAAATATGTGAATCTCAAGGTCTTTCATTTTAGTTTGATTATATCTAGAAGTTATTTTCCCTGAATAATACACTGACCAACACAGATCTGATGAATATAGCCAACATTCAGAGCTGAAGTCACTCTTTTTGGGTATTTTGATTGTCAATGTCCCAATATGAATCATTTGAATTTTCTCCACTGCAGGTTATAATCCTGGTGTCCAGACTGACCGCGCCCTCTGCTGCTGACCATCATCTCTGCAGCGTCTGCCGTCCATGTCTGTGTCCTTAATTGGCTCACAGTGAGGGCTGCTGGGTAATCCAGAGGCTTAGGGACGCTTCAGTTTCACTTTCACCTCTAAACATAACAGGCAGACTCCGTTAGACACCAAGGAAACAGCGAGGGCTTTACAGCAGCTGGAGGTCAAAGGTCAGTCTACTCAGCTCTTTAGCAGACGATCAGGGATGTGATGGTTTTTAATTGATGACTGTGATTTGAGTCCATTAACTTTGTTATCAAGTAGAATCCACATATTGCTAATCATAGGGAAATATTATGTCATGACCTTTTAAACTGCAGTGTTTTATGATTTTAATACCTACATTTCATCATTTTGGATGAGTAGTGTTAAGATTACTCAAATAAGACACAAATCTGCACGTTTCTTTTATTACTTCAATTAACAGGGACATTGATTATTTAATCAACAGAAACATAAGAGATTATATGATCCAGAGTTAACCAACAGAGTGAATTCTCATCTGTTGTATTGGCCTGGTTTTAAAATCAGCCTAAAGACAGAAAGAGTCTAGAAAAGAAAGAGAATGATGACGATACAACACAGTTAAAGTTTCATGATTAAAGTTTTATCAGTGACTTCAACTTTAATTTTATTTTCAACTTTCATTAATTGGTAAATTAAACCACATTTATGGAAAGAGTTTGTGTCACTGTCAAACTTGCTGCAAATAGAACTTGGTGATACAGGTAAAAAAATTGTACATTTTATGACCAATTGCTGATTTTAATGGATAGTTTTCTGGCTACATGAAGTGACGACAAAACAGTCAAAAGTATCAGTGGAGAAATTTATTCGGAATTACTGACTCATAATAAACAAACAGGTTGCATTCCGAATGTTTGAACAAGACAGCTCTCCAGAGGAATAAAAAAACACCCCCCTTTAATGGAACTAATTAAATCTGTCACACAGCCCTGACAGCATCGTCTGTACTGAATCTCATCAGTGTTTCTTTGCCTCTGTTCTGCAACATTGATTTCGGTTTAAACTAGTGCCTGAACAATGGTGTAAAACTGAATCCTCCTATGTCGTAAAAATCTGATTGAATATTTATTTTAGTTCAGAAGGCTGTCTTTGTTTGCCTATGTTTGTAGTAAACTGAGCCATTCAGGAGGGGCAGTTAAATAAGATATTTCCTTAATGAAATTTAACTCCATTCAATAGGACAGAATTGTTTTCAAAAAGTACAACAAAAGGGTGGAAATACTGGACTGGAGAAATGAAAAGACCGGAGTTAAAGTTAAACTCTTATAAATATTGTATATATTTGTAAAGAGTATATTTCCATCCTTTTTGTTGCACTTTTTAACAGTTTTTTCTCTGACACTTGTTTGCACTGGGAGGCGTGTTAATAAATAAATAAAACACCATCACTGCAACTGTACAACTACACCATTATTTCTTTCTGCACATTTTTGATCATTTTAAAGAACTCCTCAGCAGTGTGTGTGTGTGTGTGTGTGTGTGTGTGTGTGTGTGTGTGTGTGTGTGTTGTCTTTGTGTGTTGTGGGCGGGGCCTAACCGGCTCACTGACCTGTCGCTCTAACAGGAAGCGGCTCTGTAAGTAGGTCTAAGGTGAAGCTGATCCGTTGCTGCTTCGCTGTGTCTGTTGTGCGTCTGTGTGTGTGCGTGCGTTGTGGTACGTGGCGGTATGGGCGTCCATGCTTACGTCCTGGGGGTCCTGGTATGATCTGGTTCTGTGACGAGGACCTGGACCTGCAGAGCTGGGGCTGGACTGACCTGTGTGTATCCTCCGTTCTTCTTCTGTGGTGTCAGCGCTGTGTTCGTATGTAGGTCAGGGATTTGTCGTACTCAGACCCAGTGACCACTGCCGTCTCTTATTCTGATCGATCAGGCTCCTGGTTATCAATAAAAAAGAGGTGGATACTGGCGTTAATCCACAGGAAGGCCTACAGGCGCTCAGGAAATTCTGTCCTGTTTTAATTGTACATAGAATGAATTACAGCTTATTTTTTTTATCATGGAGTAAAGTTTATATTGAGTAGAAATTGAAGAACATAGGACCATAAAACATTCCACCTTCTAATGCTGAGCCAATGGTGTGGATGTACATTTATTCTATTATTTAGATAAAATAATACACAGATAGGATGGTTTATAGCAGCACAACTCTGTTCTGGAATTACAGACTTGGAATGAAAATATAAGATGTAAAAATTAAACATGTTCTCACCTTCATTTTGTTTTCAAATACAGTAATAAAACATGAATAACAATAGATGGAAAAAGAACAACATGGATGAATGAAATGCAATATGATGAAAATTATTGTACAGATGCAACAATGTGGGGAGAAAAAATTGGGTGAAAAACAATGTAAAAATACAATACGATGAAAAACTGATGTAGAAAAACAACTGGTGTGACGTCTGAACAATGGGAAAAAATTGTAAAAGATACAATATGACGGGAAAAAGGATGCAGTTGATGAAATATAATGGAAAAAGGATGTGAGGCACAATATGATGAAAATCTGATGTAGAAAAAGGCAATGTTTTAGGAAAATGTGGGGATAAAGTGGTGTAAATGACAAAATGTGATGGAAAACTGAGGGAGAAAAACATGCTGTAAAATGTGATAAAGTGGCGAAAACAACACTGCGATGGAAAAGATGAAAGATGCAACACAATGAAAGACACTAGATGAAGAAAACAAAGACAATGAGCAGACGACAGGACTTTGAAAGGTTCTGATGGAAAAGCTCATGAATTGGATGATTTTTGCCTCCAAAAAAAATAGATGTTGACACTAACGACAAAACGTCCACGTCAGAAATAGACGGATTTTACTCCATTAAAATACTCCTCTGTTTCTCCTCCTGTTTTTCTTTTTCTCCTCTGTTTCTCCTCCTGTTCCTCTTTTGTTTCTCCCTGTTTTTTCTTCTGTTTCTCCTGTTCCTCTATTTTTACTCCTCTGTTCCTCCTCCTGTTTCTCCTCAGCTCCAGTTACTCCTCCTTGGTGTCCGACTGTGAGAAGGAGCAGCAGGTCCTCCTCCAGACTGGCATCATGTCCAGACGCAGCCTCCGCCTGGACGATGGCCTCCTCGATCGCAGCCTCCCACATACCAGCACCTCCTTCAGCGCCGGAGGAGTCAGTTGGAGGAACACCCGGTCAGAGTGGATGTCCAGGTGGGCCTCCTCCCATGGCCTCCTTCATCCTCCTCCCATCTTCTTTGTCGTCTAGTTTTTTTATTCTTCTTCCTCTCCTTCCCTTTTCTCTTCTCCATGTTCTTCTCCTCCACCTCCTCAGTCTCCTTTTTCTCCTTTTTTTTCCCTACATTCTCTCCCTTCTCCTTCTTACTGTCATTCTTTTCCTCCTCCATCTTTTTCTTTTTTCTTCTCCACCTCCTCTGTTTTCTTGCTCCTCCTTTTTCTACATCCTCTTGTTCACATTGTCGTTCTTCTTCTACATCTTGTTTCTCAATCTTGTTCTCCTTTTTCTCCTCCCCTTCTTTTTCATCTCATATCTTCTTCTTATTCGTGTTCTACCTTTTCTCATTCACCTTCTCAATCTCTTTTCGCCTCAGTTATTGTCATTATTCTCCTCCTGTTTTGTCTCCTATATCTTCTCATTCTTGTTCTCCTCCTGACTCCTTCCTTTTTTCCTTCTCTTTCTCCTCTGCCTCCATCTCCTTCCTTTTTTCCTTCTTATTCTCCTCCTCCATCTTTCTTTTTCTCCTCCTCTTCCTTTTGACTGTTTTTTTTTTTTTTTCATCTTCCAGGTCGTTGAAGCCTCGTCACCTCTCCACCTCCTGCTCAGACTCTCTCCTCTTCCAGACTCCTCAGAAACCTCCTCCTCTCCTCAACAGCACCGTTCACAGCGTGGTGTCGGACGCCTCCCTCCTGTCGTCACTGCTTGACGAGTCTTCGATCCAGGAGACGACGCTTGTCGACTCGTTCTGGGGTGAAATGAAAATACACAAACAAATTGAACATAATTGAATCCAGTTCTTTAATTAGGTTCCATTTAAATGATTCCAAGGTTGAAAAACTCTGAGCTACGGTCTGTTTCAGTCGTTGCTCGTTGCAGTGTTGCCACTTTGACACTTAAAGGGTTAGTGTTTATTCTGTACTGACTGTATTTCCAGTTTGAGTCTGACTCTTCATTGTCTTGTGGCTTCTACAGGTTTGGATCAGGACGCTGATCCCAAAGGTCTGTTTTATATCCACCACATGAACATGATCAGTTTCTTTATTTGTGGTTGAAAATGTAATCATCGTTCTGTAAACCTGCAAGTTTGTCATCCTTCTGTTTTTACACTCTTGTCATTATTGATGTCTGTGAATATACGAATCAGAATCAGCCATTTAAATCCCAACGCTCACTCCTCCAGTTCATATTATTACATGCATTCGTCTGGCGTCTGTTTCAGAAAGTACCGTCATCGAGCAGAGCGTCGTCATGGCCAACAGCACTCTGATTGGCTCAGACGGTCACTGTCTGAAACATGCTGCTCAGACTCAGACGTCCACACTCGGGCTTTACTGTAAAGACTGTGACCTCCGACCCGACAGGAAGGAGTCAGGCTACTGCTCCTCCTCCAAATCCACCAACCCCACCTCCACTACGACCACCGCCGCCGACACCTCCTCCTCGTCCCCATCGAAGCCCAGACCGTCAGAACCTGAGGAGGATCTGGAACCATCCACCACCATCTACAGCAGAGAGCGGATCTGCAGACACCGGACAGGTGAGGCCGTTGACCGTAAACCAGACAAAGAGCTGACGGAGGAGGTGTTGGAGGTTCTGCTGGTTTGGTCTGTACCTTTGGGTTTGCCTCCTCCTTAGTGTTTGTCTAAGCTGCTTCATATCCACATCTGTCTTTCAGGTATAAACAGATGAAGGGGCGTGGTGTTGATGATTCTTGGTTGAGTTTTGCTGGTTTTCCTTTCGTTGTTTTCAGCAGAAGGCTTCAACCTCCCGCATTTATTTATTTATATATATATATATATATATATATATATATATATATATCCCGCCTGCGTCCATTGGTAGCTGGGATAGGGTCCAGTGATCCTAGTGAGGAGAAGATGAATGAATGAATATTTATTTATATGAACTTTTTTAACCAGGAAAAAACTTGACATTAAAAATCTTATACAAGAGTGTCCAGGCCAAGTTGGCAGCAGCAGAAGTTAGACAGTACAGATTTCATCCACACATCTAGAATGTATATATGTGTGTGTATACAATATATTATCAATATGAGTATTTGAACTTCCTGCGTAAATGTGACTGCGATACAGAAAAAATCTTTTGGAAACGATGACGAAAGCCGTTAAACTGATGGAGTTCAGAATCTGATGTTGAAGATCTCTTCAAAAAGTATCTATAATAATAATACACATTCTAACCCTGTCTTTATACGTATGTATATGGTAGGGCTACATGATATTGGAAAAAACTGACATGACAATTTTTTTAACAGTGTGATATATATTGTATGTATATATAAAAAAATACTCAGGAGGATATAAAAACTGTGTGGTCCTGATGTAAATGGTCAAACTAATTTGTTAATAATAATAATGGATTAGACTTGTGTAGTGCTTTTCTTTTACTGCATACTCAAAGCACATGCAGTGGATCCATTATTCATTCACTCACACATTGACACTCTGGTGGTGGTAAACTACACCTGTATCCACAGCTGCCCTGGGGCAGGCTGACGGAGGTGTGGCCAGTGAACATTCATACACCAGTGTGAGCAGCTGCTCGTTGTGACACCGTCCACATAGAACACGAGTTTCAGTTTCATCGTTCTGTCGCTGAAATAATTCCAGATAACTCACGTTGCTTTTCTTTGTGGCTCAAAGCTTCATCTTCGGTGATTTTCTCATGTTCGTTGCTCATTTTTCAATTCTAATTTCAAGGTTGGGCTTAGATGAGAACAGGTTGAGTTCATTTGCCTGTGATGTCACTACTGCGCACACGTACATTGCGTTGACGATGCTCAAACGATATATTGTACAGCTCTAGTGTATGGAATGTCTGTTTAATTAATTCTGCAGCGTCCTGTCATCCATTTATCCAGTTGTATTGGTTCCTCTGTTTCCTTTATCTTCACTCGGGCTCAAAAACCTGTCTGAAAGCTGAGACTAGCACTTTTTTTTTTTTAACCATCACTAAATCACTCAAATCATCATCGGTGTATATAATTTATTTGGATTAGTTTAACTGAGCTTTAGAGACTTTTGATGTTTCTTAGTCTGGTAAAGGCTCATACTGTCGTCCAAATACACCTGTGTAAGTCATTCATTTGTCAGACGGGCAGTTGTTTGGCTGCTTTACTAGTTTCAGCTACTTCCTGTTACTGCGTTCTGATGAAGGCGACAGGAAGTTGCCCAAACTAGTAAAGTAAATGAGTTACTTACACAGACTGATTAATCTGATGTTTGGATACATTCTTCTAACTCTTCCATTTGAACCAGAGTTGAGTCTGATTCAGCCCTGAAGTCACTTTTCATCCCTTGCTTCTTCTCTTCTCTCTTTCACCATCCATTAACCTGCAGAGATTCTTTATTTTTCAGGTTGCTTTCACAGGTTGTTGAAATGCTGATCATTATGTTGTCTCTGCCTCACAGAACACATGTTTTGTATAAATCTGTTTATGGAAATCACTACTTCCTCTTTATTTTTACAGTGAATTTAACTCTGGCTGAGCTGCACCGACATGAATGTATTTGAACCCAAAAAGACCTGGTCCTACTTTCATGGCCACTTCAAAATAGTTTTAACTCTATATTTAACCTTTCTTAGATGATTTATCACCATTTACTATAATATTCTGGATTTTGCAGTTTTTCTGTGAAAATCTTGTATTTTACCTTTATTTCATTTAGAGCTGCATAATATTGGAAAAACTGACTTTGCAATTTTTTGTAGCTCTGCGGTATATATGAAAAAATACTCAGGAGGATATAATAGCTGTGTGGTGCTGACGTAAATGGTCAAAGGAATTAGTTGTTTCATCTACTTGTGTCGACAGGTGGAAGACACTGTCCACACAGAACACCTCTGTCAGTTTCATTCTTCTGTAGATGAAATGATTCCAGATAACGGACGGTTTCCGGTCTATTTTCAGTGCTGCGGGGGTACGGGCCGGTGCTGTCCGTACCCCCGCAGAAATGAAAGGGAAACTTTATGCTCATTTATCTTTTCCTTACCTCCTCAAGCTTCGTGAACTTTCATTAGACGGGGCAGGATGTTTGCCCTGGACTATTATGTTAGACATAAGTATAATAAGTCTAATGCAAAGGTGATGTTTTTCTTTTTTCTGAAATGTTTGACGTGGCAGTGAGGATTTTGCCGAGGCACAGCGCTACAGCAAAACCTAGACCAGCAGAAACACTGGAATGAATATATGTACACACACAATGGAAAAAACTGCAACTACAAGAAGCACAAGTGGACCAAAAATGGAATAAATGGGCTGATTACAGAACCTAGGATGGTAGAAGGACTGAACAATGTGAATGTAGTGTATTCAAGCTGGGGTTGTTCGTTTGCTTTTTGGTGACTGTTTATAAAATTTCAATAAAAACTTTGGTGGAAAAAAAATAGTCGGCCGATCGAGCTCAAACGGTTCATATTGATCGTCAACATTATGTGGTTTATTTGCTTTATTATTTGGCAGAAGATTGGGTCGATTTTAGGGGAAAACCGTTGCTTTCAGCCCCAACAGCATAAGCCTCAGTATTTCCCTGGTCTGACCCACTTCAGATCATATTGGCCTGAATGTGGAACCTGAACACCTCTGGCCTAAAGAATTCCAGAATTAAAGCTGGTCCTGGTTTTACTGGTTGTGGTTTCTAGTTCCAGATGTTCTGCAGCTGTGGTTGGACTGTGCAGGTCTGAACCTCCTGCCGGTCTGTACTGACCCACACCCGGCAGGCGTCCTCAGGCAGCCCTGGACCAGACCTGGACGTCCAGGTCGACCCAGCGGGACGCTCTGGTCCTGCGCTGGTGGAGGGTCTTGACCTCACAGACCCGGTTTTTCTGTCTCTTCTCACCTGTTTTCCTTCCAAACAAATGGGCTGCACCCCTTTGCTTTGGCTGTTGCCGTGGTGACATGTAAATCAGCAGGTCCTCGCATACATCCTCCCTCCTCTTCTTCACATCCTTCTTCTTTATTCTGTGTTTTAGTTCATTCCAGTTACTGCGGAGCGATGAGTCGGAAGGACCCGAACCCGAAGAATCTTCAACCCAATGGATCTCTGCGTGAGTCTTTAAACGCATCACGTGACCCAAACTCAACCCGACCAACGGGGGCTGCGTGGTCGCACTTTTACCGTGAATGTGTCCGTACGTTAAATTCACTCTCAACCAACAGGTGATTGTAAAGACAAAGCTCGAGCACAGATGGACACCGTCTCCTCATCTTCATCCTCATCCTCATCCTCACTGGCGTCCACTGTGTTGGGGCTTTTATGGAGCGCTTCTGTGTTTACAGGTTAAATGACTAATCTGACGTCTGCTTCCAGGCTTCGTATTATGTTTTAGATCAGGAGGTAAATTATATGGATGAAAGTCTGTGCACACGTTGAATCCAGGTGTTTGTTTTCTAACAGGGTCTGGGATAAAAACAATATGGATTCATGTCAGAATAGAGTTTATATTATGGGATACATGTCAGTGCATTGGTTAGTTTGAGTTAAACTGTTTCTGTCCAAAATGACTCAAATGGTTTTTAGCTCAAGTTTGATTTTACTTATTTTTTTTGGTTTGTTTTTGTCCGTGACTGATTTTAAATATTGTAACTCTAAATTTCTAAAATATTTTTCATGCTCTGAGTATAAATAATACATTTGTGCCACAACTATCTACTTTCTTCTACAGAAGAGGATTAGAGCCACTGGAAAAAAAAGTCAGGTCTAATGTATTTTTAATCCTGAGGAAAAAAAAGTCAGAATTCTTTTTTTTTTTTTAAGTCCAAATTCTAAGAGTCTGACTTTTTTTTCTCAGACTTAAAAAAAATCCAACATTTTGGACCTAACTGACATTTTTTTCCCCCAGTGGCCCTAATCCTCCTCTGTATTCGTCACATCTCATTGAGGAAGAAAATATTGCTGTTTCTAAACTATATAGACATAAATATTGGGACACATCGTGTCTACAGATGTTCATGAGGATTTCAGATAAAAAGAAAAAAGACATCAATATCTCTTTAAAGTTTCAGGGTAGATTGTTCTTCCCCAATGAAATGTGATGAAAGTAGATGGTGAGTTGTGGTAGAAAATTATTATTTACAGTCAGAGCAGGAAAAATATCTTAGAAATTTAGAGAAAGAACTTTTAAAATCAGTCATAAATTTAAAAGAAACAGTGTTCAGTCCAACCCATCTGAGTCATTTTGGAAACGAAGGTAACTGAACCCAAACTAACCAATGCACTGATATTTATCCCATAATATCAACTCTGTTCTGACATTATTATAGTTTTTATCCCAGACCCCTGTTAGAAAACAAACCCCTTCGATCCAGTGTGTCCACAGACTTTTGTCCACATGCTGTCGTTTGTGGATCTGATGTGACTGTCGCGTCTCATTAACGTCCTTTAACCCTTTCACTGCTGTCGGATCCTCAGCCTCCTGTCTCTGTGATCTGACTCGGTCTGCAGCCGCGGCCTCCTGGCCAATCGCCAAGACTTTATTCTGTGCTTCACTCAGATGCGGACACTCTGCAGGTTAACACCGTTGTGTGTGTTTTTCCTTTTCCTCCCTGAGATGCAGCTGGTGTTTGTCGGAGCTTCAGGTTGGATTTGCTGTGTTTTCAACTCCCTGAGATGCTCAGAGATTAGTTCTTCATTCTCTTCTTTCTTTATTGTTGTTGACTGTTTTTGTTTGTCCTTGTTTCTTGCATGTGCTCGACTCCAGCTTGTGCCTCCACTTTATCCCATAATGACCCAAACATCCACCGCCGTCCAAAACCTTCTGAGTTTAAATGTTTAATAACTTCTGAACATCTAAACCTGTCAATACGTTGAATTACTTCAGGCAAAATACAGTTCTTCATCTTTTCATGGTCATCAGATATGACCATATTTGGACGTTCAGAGGCTCCATAGTTACCATG
>JAPTYQ010000012.1:2885301-2897242 GCA_029814465.1 Ostorhinchus cyanosoma
GTCTGTCTGTCCTCTGTCTGTCCTCTGTCTGTCCTCAGTCTGTCCTCTGTCTGTCTGTCTATCCTCTGTCTGTCTGTCCTCTGTCTGTCCTCAGTCTGTCCTCTCTCTGTCTGTCCTCAGTCTGTCTGTCCTCTGTCTGTCCTCTGTCTGTCCTCTGTCTGTCTTCAGTCTGTCTGTCCTCTCTCTGTCTGTCTGTCCTCTTTTTGTCCTCAGATGTAGAATAAAGTCTGTTGTGTTGTTTTTTGTAGATTCTGGGCGACACAGACACGTCTCTGCTCCTCAGCCTGAATCATCCTCAGCCGTCGGTTCGAGTGCTGGCGTTGGAGCATCTGATGGGCGTGGTCACAGCTGGACAGGTGACCCACATGTCCTCTGGACAGGTGACCCTCATGTCCTCCGTCCTCAGGCTTGTGTTGAAACCAGGGCCTGTTCTGTACAGATGATGAGTTTTTAGGGTTGATGTTTGATTTCAGCTCAGTTTAATGTGTCAAACTCATTTTAGTATGGATGGATGGATGGATGGATGGATGGATGGATGGATGGATGGATGGATGAGGTTTATTTTGATTGGATCAGTTTTCGTTTCAGTTTTGATGAATAGAAGTTGATTAAGGTCCGTGGTCTTCATTTCTTCATCTTTTCATCTGTTCGTTGTGCTTTTCTTTTATGACTCTTTTTTTGTTTTTTTTGGATCTTGTCTCCATTTCAGGGTCTGGATGAGACGTTCATCAAGGATTCTGTCTTGGACCGGCTGAAGGACGACGCCCCGGTCGTCGTCGCTGCTGCTCTGAAACTCCTGGAGGTCAGTGATGACTCAGAAGCAGGACTTTATGTGGACTAGTTTAGAACCACATGACAATAAAAGAGCAGATGGAGGATTCAGCTCCACAGAAGTCCCAGTTTTTATTCTTAGACTTTAACCCTGTGGTTATTGAAACTCCTCAACCTTTTCCTGTTTTTTATTGGTCTCTCACACATTGGGGTAGAGGTCTGCTTTAGCCGAGGGGGAGGGAGGGGTGGAAGTGAGCTAATATTAAAACATTCACTGCCCTTAAACCTGGCATTACCAATCAGAACCACGGTGTGTTCGAGTACCTCAAGGTTAATGAGAGAACTAGAAAATCACTCTGACGTCCGCCAAGGCAGATCAGGATTAGTTTCAATGAGACGGATTCAATGGACCAATAACTGAACGTCCTTTTACCTGATGTCATTTATTCGTAGGTGGTGTTGGATGTTTTGGACCCTGAAGACACCGCGTCACGTTTACTGTCACTGCTGCAGAGAATAGACCTGTCCACATCTGAACAATGGTCAGTGAAGTAAACACACGGGTTCATTCGTAAAGTCTGGTGTGTGTTGGTGCTGGATTCGGTTCTGATCTGTACCTGAACGCCCCATCAGGCTGCCGGTTCTGACGGAGGCGGTGCGTTTACTGTCCGACCCCCGGCTGGGAAAGGGGGACGTGGAGTTGGACCAGAGGATCGGGTGGAAGCTGATGCCTTTCCTGGTCATCTTAGGCGGGAACCGGGACTCGGCCCAGGTCCGGTTCTCCTCCTGCATCGCCCGGACCTCCATCGTGAACCAACACCCGCTCACCCTGAACTGGACCGGAGGTGACGTGTCAGACTGGGTGCACTTCAGTCCATGGGAAAATGTGTTAAATTATGGGAGACACGTTTACAGATGACCTTCTGATGGTCTCCACAGATGGACCTGGACTGCTGGAGGTCAGTCTAATTGTCTGCATGTTTGGTTTCTTCTCTCAGAGTTGGACAAGGTGATGAAGAACAGCTCAGATCCAGACTTCGCAGTGTTGGCGAACCAGCGTCTTATGTCCACGTTGACCAAGAACCTGGCAAACATGGAGATCTTCTCCAGACTGGACACTGTAAGCGTAGAATTTACACCGTAACGTCTAAGAATCCTTCATGGATGTTTGTTGGACGTTTGTGGTGTATTTGTTGGATGTTCTTTAGATGTTTGTTGGATGTTCGTTGTTTGTCAGATGTTTGCCAGGACTGTTCCTAACGGTTTCCTGTTTGCGTCCTCAGTTGGAGAGGTTGGCTCGTTCTGTGGAGCTCCTGCAGGGTCCTGGTCTCAGAGACCGGGCCTCCTTCCTGGTCCTGGTCCAGACTCTGCTGCAGGGTCTGGATCAGCTGACGGGGACCAAGCACCTGCTGACGTCTCAGAGGATCTTCAGTCTCCTGGAGGCTCGTCTGGAGTTCAACAGCGACCCGGACCAGCAGGTACGGTCCGCCCGCCACGCCGTACGAGACCGCGACGCGTCTTCCCGTAGACGCCGTTGAACGATGTGCGTTCTTTCTGTCCAATCAGGAAGCGGCACGTGCTCCCTCTGGCCCCGCCTCCTTCTCTGAGGCCCTCAGTGTTTACCTGTGCAGGTGTGGGTCGGGTGAGCGTCTGGACTTGGAGTTCAGCTGGGTTCTGATGTCGCTGCTCAGAGAGTTCATCAACAACCTCAAGTGTCACGACACGACGTTCAGAGGTAAAAACCAAAACAAACTCCATCAGATTCAGCCTCTTCACTCACGTTTGGCTTTAATTTAGTTTTTGTCTTTAAATCACTTTATTTACAGTTTGGTTTTTGCATATTTTACTCGTTGTCATCCTTTATTTTATTTCTTTGGATGTTTAAGTCTTTCACATTGTTTTTATTTTAGGCATCACTGTTATCTTCACAGTTTGTAGGTTTTTTGTACATCTTTTCCTTTTTTTGTGCCATCTTCAGGTGTTTTTGCACCATTTAATAGTTTTTTAGTCTTTTAGTCAGTTTAATCTTTTGCGTTGTTTTCCTTTTATTGCGTCCTATTTTGATGTTTTAGTCGTGCATTTTTGTTTTCTTGCATTTCATTTTTGTCTGTCCGTCTTTCGCATTTTCACTTTTTATTTAGTTATTATATTCATCATTTGTCGTTTTCATTTTGTTGCATCGTCATTTGTTGTTCACCTCTTGCATCGTTTTTGTTTTGCAATGTCCTCATTTGTTTTTTTCATCTTTGGCGTTTTATCACATCGTTAATGTAATTGCTTTGAGTAGCCTACGCAAAACAGAAAAGCACTGTATTAATCTAATCTATTTATTATTATTATTTGTCATTTTTATCTTTTGTGCCATTTTTGTTTTGTTACATCTTTTGTCATTTTCATCTTTTACTTTGTTTTTCATTTTGTCACATCGTTTGTCGCCTCTTTTGCGTTGTTTTCGGCCTGTTGTCGTCGTTTCCTCTTCAGGTGAATTGTTCTGTGTCATGTGATCTCCTCAGGTGAGATGTGGTGGAATCCAGAGAAGCTCGACACCAACACCTGTTGTTACCTGAACCTCCTGTGTCGTCTGTTCGCTGTCATCATGGGCGGGGCAGGGGAGGGGCCTGCGTCTGGCGGCTTCAGGGACCTGATGAAGGTCCTGGTCCAGGTGGGCGTCTGAACACGTCTGCAGAATGGTGACGCTGTGACCTTTGACCCTAACCGTCCTGTGGTTCCTCTCAGGTTCACCTTCCAGAACCGCTGATGCTCTTCAGGTTCCTGTGTCTGCTTTGGGGATACGGCGGTAACCATGGCGACCAGCTGGAAGTCAAAGTGGACGTGATCCTTCAGACCCAGGCTCTGTACACGGGCCGAGCGCTGCTGGGTTCGTGGAGCGCCGCCAGGCTGAGACTCTTGGCCGACGCCCACTCACCTGGTCAGAGAATTGCAGTGAAGCAGATTCACCTCCATGTTTCAGTCTCAGTTTGTAATGTTTCATCTGCGTTTCCTCGCAGTCTTCCCGTCTCTGCTCGTCTGTCTCACCTCTCCTGTTCGGGAGGTCCGGAGCACGGCGCTCAGCATTCTGCAGAGTCTATCAGCAGCCGACGCCTCCCCCTATCAGCCAATCACAGAAAGGCTTCTGAAGAACTCGGAGGAGATCATCGCCGACCCGTCGCACCTGAACACGGTCAGAATCGACCTCATGTAGACGAGACGTTCAGAGATGAAAGAGTTAATCTGTTAATGAGTCTGTTTACATCCACACTAATATTCTGATCATTATCTGATTTGTGGAATAATCAGCCTATTATTGATCATTAGTCTGTGTTCCATTAAATAGAGTGGGATTCCTCAGGGCACCCTCTTAGGTCCCATCATTTAGATCAGAGGTCTCAAACATGCGGCCCGCCAAAGGTTCCCATCCAGCCCTGAATTTGCAAAGTGCAAAAATTCCACAGTCAAAACTCATTTTAGTTCAGTTGCGCCAAAACAAAGGCAAAAATCTGGAGTCGTCATTATTTATAGGTTATTCTATTATTATTTTTCTGGTCCGACCCACTGGAGATCAAATCGGGCTGAATGTGGAACCTGAAAGAAAATGAGTTTGAGAGCCCTGAGTTACATGTTTACATTACGCCTGACAAAATTCACACGCATTAATCCATCATCATGATTAATCTGATCACATGAGGCGCATCAGGGTTGGACTCGGTTAGAGTGGGGGTACATAAACTATGTTGTTATATGTGATGTACATTCAATTGTACGGTGAGGATTGTTACAATATAAAAATTCACTAAAAACTTTGGAGAATTGTGTGATTGTAAACGTGAACTCCATGAAGCCGTCTGCAGCAGAATGACTGTGAAGGTCCAGTAGAGTTCTGTTAACGCACACATGGATCCGGTAGTGACGGGCGCAGAACCGACCCATAAAGATGGAAGAACATGAACAGCACAAAGGCTCTGGATGGAAATATGAGAACAAACTAAACCAAGACGGAACAGTCGACCCACAGGAAGGAGTTTTCTAATCACCAAAGCACTTTCAGATTAAAATACCACATTAACAGGAAGCATACGTTCGTCTGGGATTCTGCACTTAGGCTAATGCATGGTCCAGCTTTTGAGTTCTCGAATGGGAGGCTTACTATGAACTATTGAAAAGCCCTGGCCTATACCGTAAAGTCTGTATGCGAACCGTCAGATGTTCTCCACGTCTCTGTGTTGTCCCCGATAAATAAATGCATGTTTTTGCTGTGACTCCTCAGGCTCTGGCCGCTCTGCACGAGGAGAGTGGAGCGTCAAAATCAAAGACGCAGAAGAAGAAGCTGCAGACGTCGATGCAGCAGCTGTGGGCGGTCGTCCAGAGTCCGAACTGTCCATCGTACACGGCGGGTTCTCTGCTGAGAGCGATGAGCCACGTCAACGGACCGGTGAGACGCTTTTACATCTCCAGAAGGTCCTGAACCAGGCACACATTTCAACTAAAACAGAGTCTGGGGTTTTATGAGCAGCCACCAGAGGGAGCTGTGCAACGTTGAACCCCTTTACATTCACACTAAAACTATGAACCGTATCTGATTATGGAGTTTTCAGATGATTAGTGGTCATGAGTCAGTTTCATTAAATGGAAAATGGGATCCCTCAGGGCAGTCTCTGAGGCCCCATCATTTATATGTGTACATTATGTATTTTCAGATGTAGGTCTACAGATGTACGCTGACCACACTGAACCCGTTTACATCTGCACTAAAAAAATGATTAATCTGATTTATTAAACGTTACATCTGAACATGTGGAAAAACTCTTAAAATCATAGAAAAGGGAAGTGATGTAGAAGATAGTAACAGCAAGTTTGATTCTACCGTCACTAGACTCAAACAAAACAAAACCTGAGTAAAATAATGAAAAAACAAGAATTAAACAAAAAAAAGTGTTTTAAAATAATGAATAAAATGAACTAAGCTATTTTTTATATAGTAATGAAAAAATATACAAAACTTAACCAAAATTTTGTAAAATGGTGTATAAAATGAGCAAAACTGAACAAAAGTTGTATAAAGTAATGAAAACATTTACAAAACTGAGTCAAAATTTAGTCAAATAATGTATAAAATGAGGAAAACCAAACAAAAATTGAATACATTCAAGAAAAACTTAGCAAAACAGTTAAACGGGTTCAGGGTCTGGTCTTGATGGTCCAGGTCTGTCTCGGTGTCTCCACTCTCAGGACGTCCTGTCGGCTCTGCTCCCCGTCCTGGACCGGCTCCAGGACCAGGCCGGACCCGACATCCCCGCCCTGCTGGTGGACGAGGCCCGGCTCATGCAGCTGCTGCTGGGGAAGTTCAGCGAGGAGTCGGCGCCCCTGCTGGCCGAAGACCAGAAGTGCCTGGACCTGTTCGTCAGCGCGCTGAAGACCTCCACCCCCACGCACCCCAACATCCCCAGCCCCCAGATCATGGCTCTGGAACAGGTCTGGACCCCGACCACCAGGGTCTTTAATCAGTCCGGTCCAGTCGGCTGGACGTTCCACATTAGACCGTCTAAAACCTGGCTCAGATTATGGTGTTAATGTTGCTTTTATGGTGGTTCGCCTTCATGTCTTTTGTTCCAGAATGTGAGTGTAGTTGCAACTCAGGTGTTTAATTGTGTCCAAAAATACCTGAAGAAGCCCTAAACTCAAACCACACAATCCACCATTTACTCAGCCTGAGCTGAACTGAAACCAGAGACTAACTACAATAAAACTGTGGTTAAAATCACAGGTTTGGTTCTGTTTGTCTTCACTTTACAATAAGATTGAGACAGAAAAGAACAAAATACTGAATAAACCAGAGACAGAAATGAGAGAAAATGAGGTTCAAGTCCCACCTGATGAGAGTCCAGGCTTTTTCATGTCTTCTGTTTTGGTTTTTTTTTTTTAATTCATGTCGTTTTTTTTGGTTTGTCTGTTTTCGTCTCCAGATCTCCCAGTCCTTCTTCTCGTCCATCAGAGATGAGTCGGTCCAACAGAAGCTGCTGGCGGTGATGTTCGACCTGACGGCGGAGAACAGGAGTCCTCAGGTGGCCACCAGTGTCAGCAGAGTCTTCAAAGTGGTCAGTACAGACCTGGAGACCACCTCAGACCACATCAGCCCCAGTTAGACCCCCATCAACCCCAGTTAGACCCCCATCAGCCCCAGTTAGACCCCCATCAGCCCCAGTTAGACCCCCATCAGCCCCATTAGACCCCCATTAGACCCAGTTAGACCCCCATTAGACCCAGTTAGACCTCATCAGACCCAGTTAGTGTCTGGTTTTACTTGGTTCTCAGGTCCTTTTTCTGTCATCGTTCCTTCAGATCTCCGTCGATGCTCAGCTCGTAGCCAATGAGCTCAGTCCTCCAGACAAACCCACAGTGGGCGTGACCATCCAGCAGACCCGCCGGAGCAGGATGACGAGCAGGTGAAGGGAACCGCCCATGTCGGGACCATCAGCTACCTTAACACCAACTCGCAGAACCGGATCAGAATCTGAACCTCATGACGTTTCTCCGTTTACAGGAAGAAACAGGATGGAGCTGAGGTGGAGCCTGAAGGGGGCGCCGTGTCCTGGGGGAGGGTCTGTCGGATCCTGGAGCTGCTGCAGCACAAGAAGAAGCTGAAGAGGGTCCAGACCCTGGTCCCAGTTCTGTTCTCTCTGCTGTCCAGGTAAAACCGGCTGGAGTCAGGGTTTTAGGCAGCAGACGGATCCACATCGAAATGTTTAGAAAGATTTGATTTAAGGTTCAGGAAATCAGCAAAATTCAAAACAAAAGACACATTTATGAACATTTTATCTGATCCATTTGGTCCAAAGAATCTGACCTCAACTAAACTCTGAACAACACAAAAATGTGAATAATGGACGTGAAAATACAAATGTCACAAAATAGGAAAAGGAATACAAATAAAAAAAATACAGAAAAATATAAATGCGTGACACAAAATCACTGCAAAAATATGATAAAGGACAAAATATTAAAAACAATGAAAGTATGTGGAGAAAAAGAAGCAACAATATAAATACAAGACAAAAAACGAAAAGTTGAAATAGACACTAGTGAACGATTCAAAACAAAAACTGCACAACATAGTGTTAAAATACAAATAAAGGGAACTGAATGAATGATGCAGAAATCTAAATAAATGAGTTGGTAATACAAAGAACATTACTAAATGATCTGAAAATGCAAATAAATGCTACAACAATACTAAATACAAAAAAATGATGGAAATATAGAAATACATAAACGGCATGAAACTATAAAAAAAAAAAAACGAATGACGATATCTGAAATAATGAAACAAAACTACAAAAAAATGAATCAGTAAATGGTGCAAAAAGAGAAAATGGGAGAAAATACAGAGAAATATGAAAAATTAACAAGAATAAACAAATCAAAACTCTGAATAAAAATAATTACATTAAAATACGAAGAACATAAGCAGAAATATAGGATACATGTCAAAATACAAATAAAAAATACCAGTTAGTGACAAAAATCTGACAAATACAAATGTTAACAAGAAACTGTTAAAAAAGACAAACAAAAATTGGAAAAAAAACTGCAGAAAAATACAAAACAGAAATCTAAATAATATAAAGAAGTACATAATTAAATGGTACAAAATAGTACAAATAATGTAAAAATAGTAATAAATATGTCAATGTGAAAAACGTGAAAAAGCAACAAAATTAAGAAAAACATGAAAAACGGGCACAAAAACAGAAAAATATAATAAACACGAATAAAAGAGGAAGATGCATGAATGAACAACGTGGACATAGAGACTTATCTGATCCAGGACCTGATCCAGGGTCTGATCCAGGACCTAATGGTTCTGGTTCTGTTGGCATCTTCTGTTTTATCTCCATCCTTGTGTTGGCGTCAGATTCCAGACTGAGGTTGATGTTCTTCTGCTCAGGCGTCTGGAGTCCAGTCCTGAAGACCAGACCAGCGTCGAATACACCAAACAGCTCCTGCTCAGCTGCCTCCTCAACGTCTGCACCAAACTGTGTCCTGATGGACGAGCGCTGGACCCGGGCGTCCTGGACGAAGACAAGTTCAGCGTGGAGCTGGTGGTGCAGTGCATCCGAACGTCCGAGATCCCTCAAACGCACCACCAGGCTCTGCTGCTGCTGGGAAGCGCCGCCGCCATCTTCCCCGTGAGTGGGTCCGAACAGATCCGGGTTCAGGGTAATGGTGCTGAAGGAAGGCGTTCAAACTGACCGTCTGCTTCGTCCTCAGGACAAAGTGCTGCTGAACATCATGCCCATCTTCACCTTCATGGGGGCCAACATCATGCGACTGGACGACACTTACAGCTTCAGAGTCATCGACAAAACCATCCAGATGGTCATACCGGCGCTGATCAAGGTGAAGGACGAGAGAATCCATGAAACCTGAGAGGAGAAAGTGTCATCTGCTCTGATGATTATTGGTTTTACTGAGGCAGTTGGGTGGTTGAACAGCCTCTTTTACATGGTTACTATGGTTATTCCCGCCTCTTTTACATGGTTACTATGGTTATTCCCGCCTCTTTTTACATGGTTACTATGGTTATTCCTGCCTCTTTTTACATGGTTACTATGGTTATTCACGCCTCTTTTACACGGTTACTATGGTTATTCCCGCCTCTTTTACATGTTACTATGGTTATTCCCGCCTCTTTTTACATGGTTACTATGGTTATTCCCGCCTCTTTTACATGTTACTATGGTTATTCCCGCCTCTTTTTACATGGTTACTATGGCTATTCCCGCCTCTTTTTACATGGTTACTATGGCAATTTCCGTCTCTTACATAGTTACTATGATTATTGAAGCCTTTTTTGCACAGTTACCATGGTGATTCCCACTCTTTTACATGGATTGATGTTTGTGACGAACACAAACAGAAGCTTCCAATTCCCCGTCGGTTCCTCAAATCACCCAAATCTTCCCA
Source organism: Ostorhinchus cyanosoma (assembly GCA_029814465.1). NCBI lineage: Eukaryota > Metazoa > Chordata > Actinopteri > Kurtiformes > Apogonidae > Ostorhinchus > Ostorhinchus cyanosoma. Next base: position 2,895,034 of record JAPTYQ010000012.1, read on the forward strand.
CTGTGAGTTAGAGGAGACTTGTCCGAAGGCGCTGCTGTACATTTTCGTTGGGTTTGTTGGACATTGTGTGAAGGACGTGGATGTAAACGGTGGGTTTTAGTGGATTTGATGGGAATGCTCTGCTCTGGTTTCTGATTGGTTTCATGGTCAGTTGGATGGATCCTGTCACTTTGACGCTCGTAGTTCAGATCGGTTCAGTCACCGGGCTTCGGTCGAAACATTGTCTGAAAGAGGACGAATGCAGCTGCGTCTGTGCTAAATATGTAAAACTGGATGGAAACAGACTCAGTCATAACAGGTTTTTTTGTTTCTCATCCCTTCAGGCCCATCAACTTTCTGACGGTCAGATGTCGCCTCACATGGTCGCCGTGGTGACGCGCATCATGCACGTGTTCGCCGACGCGCTGCCTCACATGCCCGAGCACCGGCGGTTGCCCATCCTCACTCAGCTGGTGGCCACACTAGGCCCCGCCCACTTCCTGTGGGTCCTGATGCTGCTCCTGTTCAAGCTCCACGCCACCGCGACCAATGCCAGCGACAAGGTAACGACAAACGACGCGTCCAGAACCAGAAGGTGAGTGTTCTGTGCAGACCGTCAGCAGCAGAGGTTGACCCTAGTCTGTGTCGTTTCAGGACGCAGATCTAGAGGAAGACCTGGACTTCTGGTTTCGTGTGTGTTGTCAGTTTGAGGTGAACGAGCAGCTCACCTGCATCAGCCACATCCTCAGCTTCCTCCTGCAGCTTCCTGACGACAAAGTCGACGGTGAGACACAAAAACCACCAGTCTGCCATGTTTAGTGAGGTCAAACCTGTCATTAACCTCAGATCTTTTACAGCATGGCTTTTTTTTATAAAGGGCTGCTATAAAAATGTTGTCTCATTTTTTTACTAAAAGTAATTCAACGTAGAGTACAGATGCTTATAGGATGAAGAAGGTCATGGATAAATCCCACCCTTTCCTGTTGTGTTGGTGATGTTCAGCTCCTGTGAAGCGCACGGTCACTCGAACAGGAGCCAAGAAGAAGGAGGAGGATGAGAAGGTGGAGGATCTGATCTTCAACGTGGAGACTCACAGCAGCAAAGAGCTCCGACACTTCAAGTTCATCTGCGTTTCCTTCATGGCTCAGCTGCTCGGATCCAACAGCTTCATCGAAAAGGTCAGAAAACCCCCAGACTGTTGGGAAATAATGGACCAACCCTCTGTGACATCACCCGTTGGTTTGGGAACTGTTGGTTTTATAGAATAAAGTGGGTGGAGTTTGAGAAGAGCAAGGGAGAACTGGCTGAAAACCCAGCCCACACTCCCTTTAGTGTCATAATAAACCCCACCCACCTCCACTCTGTATCGTAATAAACCCTGCCCACATCTACTGTCATAATAAACCCCGCCCACATCCACTGCCCCATAATAAACAGACCATATAATTCAATACATGTTAATGCTAACGTCAGCTAATGCAGCTCATTTACTCTGGTTGCTCTAATGAATCTCCAGTAAACTTTATGATGGAGTCGTCTGACGGTCTAATTAGTGTAACTTTAAACTCTGACTGTTGAGCTAATGTTAGCAAATGAAGACACTGACAGCTGAGGGTCATAGCTGCCATACCCTTAAATATGCTGAACTTTTTGTCTGAATTTACACGTTTTACATGGTTGAAAAAGGTGGAAAAAAAACTGCTGAAGTTGACAAACACGTCAGAACACACTCATAGAACTCTCCAAAACAACACTATCACTATTCTATACCGTTATTTATGTGGATTCAGCAAAAAAAAACTGCACTGAAGTCCTAAAACCTTGTGTCCTGCAGGTGGCAGACTCAGCAGACGTCATGGATGAGTGTCTTCAGCAGAGGTGGGTTCTTTCAGATGTTTCTACAGCTGTTGAAGGTGACGGTGGTGTACACACTGTCTGAACATGTGTGCTGTGCCAGGCTTCTGGAGGAGGTCCTACGCTACATCCACAGCGTCGCCCGATGTGTGGAGGAAAACGCCGACAAACCCACGGCCAAGTTCTGGAGAGTTCTGTTGAACAAGGCCTACGACGTCCTGGACAAGGTCAGTTCACTGCACGGAAACCACACCAAATAAGAAGAGTCTGAGGACTGGTTCTGTTCTAGCCTGTGTAGACTGGTTCTAGCCTGTGTAGACTGGTTCTATCCTGTGTCGACTGGTTCTATCCTGTGTCGACTGGTTCTAGCCTGTGT
>JAPTYQ010000012.1:2927878-2943157 GCA_029814465.1 Ostorhinchus cyanosoma
TTCAACAAGTGCACTGTTTCCTTATATTATACTATATCATCAGTGAGGGTGTAGTATGAGAAAATGTCTTTAAAAATAATAATAATAATCACTGAGAATAAATGAAAAGACACTGAAACTCATCAGTACTAAACATGCATAAAAAAATGTAGTGTTTGGACCAAAACTCTTAAGAAATGGCCTCAGTGATCACCCAAAGAAATGTAGTAAGTATCAGTCAAACGTATATGTTTCAGGGCTCTAGTTCTAGTTACTTGCGATACTGTCTCAACTACTTCTATCTAAGAAGGTTGTATTATGGGTAACCTGTGTGTGATGCAGATACTTACATAGTGGGTTCAAAGGTCATCCATGTTATCCTGTGAGAGCTAAGTCACATTAGCTACAACCACTGCTCAGTACTATTGAGGGCAGATCAATCCAAATATTAATAGTAATGCTACCAAGTCAGAATCGGTATCAGATCGATACTAGCGCGGTCAGATCGATACTTTAGTTTCAGTTTTTCTCTTGAACACATTGTCGTGGTTTCGTTAAAGAGGCGGTTCACCACTTCTGTCTTGGTGCAGAGCAGGCCCACTTTGTTTCTCCTCCCCACTCTTATGTTTGGATGATGTGCCGTCATGTGACTCAGCAGCGCAACGCAGAAAAGTAAACCACGCACGACCAGCACACGCACGACGCATGCGCAGACTGAGACACGGAGCAGAAGAAGGGAATGGTGCTATATTTTATTTTCAGGCTGAAAATGAGACAATGTCAAGCTGAATAATTCGTAAAAAGGCTGTAAGGTACAGATCATTTGTTTTTAGTTTTTGCAGTTTCTCAACACTACCTGAAAAAAATCATTTGTTTCCTGGTGATCATTTTGTGGACTTTGTTTATTTCAGAAAAAAAAATCCACATATAACAATGTATGGGGAAAAAAATATTTTGTTACTGTTCTGGTATTTCTGAAAAAAACGTATTTTCAATTTAATTATAAACTTTGTCCTAATTCTGTCCTGGATTTTAACTATTTCATAATAAGAAGGAAAACACCACAAACCGCTGGGAGATCATGAAAATGGTTGATCATGAATAAATTAGTTGAGCATGCATCCACCTTAATTATCAGTATCGGTATCGATATCATCAATATCAGCCCTGCATTTACTTGGTATCAGATCTTTACAAAAATCGCACACCACTACTCAGTACAAGCTCACATGAGCAGTTAACTTTGATGACTGCATATGTTTTAGTACCTTTTCTGCTTAGGAGGAAAATAAAGACCCCGTTTGAGCAACAGTGTCATTAACATGTTGTACAAGGCTCGTTACCAGCAACAAGACAGACGAAAGGAATAATTTAGTTTTTAAAACAGAGGTCTGCATATTATGGATAAAGCTGAAGATCTTGAGAGATAATTACTCACCACCAATTAGCAAAGTATGCAAGCCGCCTAATAAATGTATCTTAAAGAGAGGAATGTAGTTAGTTGTTAGCATCATGGAAAATTGGCAGAATAAAAAAGTAAACACAAATTGATACTCTAAAGTTACTTTGTCACGTAAACAATGGCAAAATAGGTCATAATGTCCTGGTTGTCATGTGGTCCTGTCTTGGTTTCAATAAATTCTGGTCTTGGTTACGGTCCTTCTTGGTCCTTCTTGGTTTAAATGGTCTTGACAACTCTAAACATATCAAGCTCTGACAGAAATCAAAGGTCTTTATTGCTGTTCTTGGGATTGGCACATGGAATTGTATTATGTAAGGCATAAGAAGGTATTAAAAGTTAAGACGTCAAGATTAACTGAACACTGTCTAGAATTTGGTGCTAGATGATGTCTGGCTGTGTTATTATGAGCTGCTGAAATGTCTGGAAACACAGTCTTACGGGGTCCTGAACTTGAGTCATTGTAAGGTCAAGTTCAGCTCAGCTTAAGTTCGACACTCGAGTAAAAGACAAAGTGTTTCAGAGCAACAACTTCCCTGTTTCATTGCATGTTCCACAGCCCTGAAATGAAAAGATACCAACAGGAAAAGGAAAGGGGAGAAAATATAGCAAATCATTTGGACCTTAGTTTAGAAAAAAAGCGTATCCCTTTGTTCCTTTGTCTTTTGATATGACTTATCTGTGATAGTGTTTGTGTTCAGGATAGATTTCCCATGTGTCCACAAACTGTCATCAGTGAAACAACCCAGACATGAACCCTTAAAGCTACAAAGAGCACAAAACCTGAGGCACCAAAAGCTTTTACATGAGACACAGGAGAGAGAATGAACACTTCTGATTCAGCTTCTACACCAGACTGTTGACCCACATGACGTTTCTTACCTGGACTTCACCCCAATTTGAAAGAAAACTAGTTTGTGAATAGATATGATCAAATGCACTGCACTCAAATTAGTGAAGTCTTTCAGATGAGCACAAACAATTATATAGCAATACAAAAAAACTGTATTTGTCATTTAAATAATTGTATTCTGTCTTCTATTGTCTGCTGACTGAAGCTCGACACATAATGCGATTAAAGGTTTATCAGGGACAAAAGCCTCTTATGTTGATGTTGTTATAGTCCAAAAAAATCATGAACATTACATGTTCCCTCCTACAACGCCCACCATCTCTCATCACGTAAACTAACACAGTCTGGCAGAAGACAAGACAAGACAAGACAGAGCAGATTTCTTTCTATGACTGATGATGAAGGAAAGGAAGATGGCACAACACACTTCTATACTGATACTGATGCTTCTTCTGTATACACTCTCTGCCAACTCATCATTTCAGCCAGCCCTGGTGCTAGAAATGGCAAAAATCCTGCTGGAAAACTACTGCTTCCCAGAGAACCTGGTTGGGATGCAGGAGGCTATCCAACAAGCCATTAATAGTGGCGAAATCCTGCAAATTTCCGACAGGAAGACTCTAGCAACTGTGCTCACAGTAGGAGTTCAAGGGGCACTAAATGATCCGAGACTGACCGTATCGTACGAGCCGAATTTCGTCCCTGTGATGACACCCGTGTTGCCATCTCTCCCTAAAGAGCAGCTGACCCGACTGGTGAGGAACTCTGTGAAGGTGGATATTCTGGAGAATAACACGGGCTATTTGCGTATAGATCGGATCATTGGAGTGGAGACGGCAGCAAGGCTTGGTTCACTGCTAAGGGACAACATCTGGGACAGAGTTGCTCACACATCCTCGCTGATTTTTGACCTGAGGTACAACACAGCTGGAGACCTGTCTGGAGTTCCCTTTATAATTTCTTATTTCTCTGAACCTGAGCCACTCATTCATATTGACACTGTGTATGACAGGCCCTCGAACACAACCAGGGAACTATGGACCATGTCAACAATAATGGGAGAAAGGTATGGAAAGAAGAAGGACCTGATCATTTTGACCAGTAAGCGTACCCAGGGGGCTGCTGAGGCAGTAGCATATACTTTAAAACATTTACAGAGAGCTATCGTTGTTGGAGAGAGGACTTCTGGTGGGTCAGTAAAAGTAAAGAAGATTAGGATAGCTCAGTCAGATTTCTATATTACAGTTCCGGTGGCAAGATCTGTCAGTCCAATCACAGGTCAGAGTTGGGAAGTGAGTGGGGCATCTCCAACAGTCAATGTTTTAGCCAAGGAAGCCATAGGAAAAGCCAAATCCATTCTGGCTGTAAGGAGTACTTTTCCCAAAGTTGTGCAGAGTATCTCCAATATAATTGGAAGGCTCTATGCTTTCATGGACAGAGACCCAGCTATTCTTGAAATACTACATTCGACAGACCTATTCTCTGTTGTGTCGGAGGAGGACCTTGCAGTCAGACTGAACCAGAACCTCCAAACTGTGTCTGAAGATCCCCGACTGATCATAAAAAACATGCAAGACAGCAGTGCTACAGAGGAGGACACAGGGCTTATTAATGTTCCAGATGGTCCTGGAAGATTAAATGAAATGTTTGATGCAAAGTTCAAAGTTGAAATACTTCCAGGTAACACTGGCTATCTCCGTTTTGACAAGTTCTTTAATACATCCATGGTGGAGAAAGTGGAAGAGCTCATGGTTGAAAAAGTGTGGAAGCCCCTCAAAGACACTAACATCCTAATTATTGACCTGCGCTATAACACCGGTGGATCTTCTAACTCTCTCGCCCTTATATTGTCCTATTTGCATGACATTTCCCAGAGGCACCATTTTTTCACAATTTATGACAGAAGCCAGAACACATCAACAAACTATGACTCTCTGCCCCAAATTATAGGACCTTCCTATGGGTCCAAGCGTGGCATTTATGTTTTGACCAGTTACTCCACAGCAAGTGTAGGAGAAGAGTTTGCTTACCTGATGCAATCTTTACATCGTGGTACAGTCATTGGAGAAATTACGTCTGGTAACCTGATGCACTCCAAAACATTTCAAATAGAGGGAACAAATATTACCATCACTGTCCCTTTTATAAATTTCATAGACAACAGTGGGGAGTACTGGCTGGGAGGAGGTGTAGTCCCTGATGCCATAGTTCTAGCTGAGGAAGCTTTAGACCATGTTCATGAAATTGCAGCCTTTCACAGAGAACTCACACCCCTCATAGAAGGAACAGGAGAACTGTTAGAAAAATATTATGCAATCCGTGACATTGCTCTTAAGGTTAGTAACATCCTGTTGAGAAAATATGCCGAGGGATTGTACCGATCAGTGGTTGACTTTGAATCTTTAGCATCCCACTTGACAGCAGATCTTCAAGAAACTTCAGGTGACCACCGCCTCCATGTCTTCTATTGTGATGTTGAGCCTGAATCACCCCATGAAGTCCCAAAGATCCCTACGGTAGAAGAAGTGGGATATATAATTGATGCTTTGTTTAAAACCGAGCTCCTGCCAGGTAATGTAGGCTATCTAAGATTTGACATGATGGCAGATATAGAAGTGGTAAAGGCAACTGGGCCTCAACTGGTAAAATTTGTGTGGAGCAAGATTGTAAACACAGACGCCCTCATAATTGACATGAGGTACAACACCGGTGGTTATTCAACAGCAATTCCTCTCCTATGCAGCTATTTCTTTGATGCTGAACCTTTAGTTCATCTATATACTGTGTTTGATCGCACCACAACCACCATGACAGAGGTCATGACAGTACCTCAGGTCAGAGGTCAAAGGTATGGATCCTCCAAGGATGTCTACATCCTCACCAGTCATATGACAGGTTCAGCAGCTGAAGTCTTCACTCGCACATTGAAAGATCTTAATAGGGCAACAATCGTTGGGGAACCAACCATTGGAGGCTCTTTGTCGAGTGCAACTTATCAAATTGGAGATAGCGTCTTGTATGCTTCCATCCCTAATCAGGTTGTTTTGAGCGCCATCACTGGAAAAGTGTGGAGTGTTTCAGGGGTTGAGCCTCATGTTATTGCCAGAGCAAATGATGCCGTTTCTGTTGCACAAAGAATCATAGCAGCACGACGGCTGAAGGACAAGGGAAAATAGTTTGGCATATGGTGTTTATATCTCCTCCCTTTGTCATATGTTCAGACAACTCAGGCAACATTATATAATCTCTTAGTTTTTAACCTGAAATGTAAAATGAAATTTACTGATTGAGTTTTGTAAACTTTCATTTGAAGAAAGACATCTTTCTCCACATATTAAACCAGTGAGTAGGTCATCCTGCAGTACAGGGCTGAGGAATTTAATATTTTAGTTTCAGCTTAGAGGTTTAGTGCCACATGGCAGTGTTTCAGAGGCTTTGCTCACAGAGTAGCAACTGTAATTTGGAGTGGGCATAATGTACAGTCCAGGGAATAAAAGCACAGTCAGATTAATGCCCTATAAATCAGTTTTGCTTTACATTAATCACTCTACCCTTTATATAATAACCTCATGATCCTCGTATATTTTAATTTACATTATACTGTGCCGCTCTTGGGTGTATTATTTTCTGTGGTATTTCCTTTAATTGTAATGTATGTATCATAAGATGAATATTGTGTTGATCCATATTTATTACATTACATCAATTGCTGTCTTATTATTTGACTGTTTTTGGTTATTTACAACAATGACATTTCTAGTACTTTCTAGATAATGGTTTGCCTCTTTACCTCATCTTTGCCCCCATCAGCAACAAGACTTACCAGCAGAGGGAGCCAGTATCAAACAAACTTTAACAAACCGCATCAGAAAAGACACAGTTACCAACAACTGCAATTTACATCTGTGACATCTATGAAACAATAAAGTACTGATAACTCTGGACTGGTTTGTGTTACTTTTTATGAATTAATAGATATAAACACATAAGTGATGACTTCTTTCTAAATAATGACTTTCACAGACTTGTGCACTAACATCAGTAGAGATAATACATTACCCACAATTTCCTCCTTTCAGACTTACTTCTCCTCTGTGCTTTTAAAAGGCGTTAAAATACTTTGTGTAAAAATAAGACTAGTATTTTTGGTCACAACTTGTTACTACACCTACTTGGCTAGGTTGTTATTGCCTTACAGAGGCACTCAGGATAATGCGATTAGAAGTTTCTGAGTGGGTAAATCCTCTTATGTGTGGGTTAACAGAAACCTTGCAGCCAAAACAGTGCCATTTGACAAAGAGCCTCTTCGCAGAAGGAGGTTCAACATCTACTCTGCACCTTCTCTACCTCCGTTCGACCAAACTAACAAAATGGCAAAGGCTTTTCTTCTCTTGGTGTCTGTGCTTGCTTTGGGAAGCGTTCACTTCATTCATGCCTCATTTTCACCCAGCCTCATCGTAGACATGGCAAAAATTGTCATGGACAATTATTGCTCACCAGAGAAGTTGGCAGGGATGAAGGAGGCAATTGAAGCAGCCGGCAGCAACACTGAGATCCTCAACATCCCAGACGCAGAATCCTTGGCTAATGTCCTCAGTGCTGGTGTACAGGGCACTGTGACTGACCCACGCCTGAAGGTTTCCTATGAGCCAAACTACATTCCTGTGGTTCCCCCAAAAATGCCACCCTTGCCTCCTGAGCAGCTCATCGCCGTCCTTCAGACCTCCATCAAGCTCGACATCCTGGAGGGCAACATCGGTTACCTGAGGATCGATCACATACTTGGAGAGGAGGTGGCTGATAAGGTTGGTACTTTACTCCTGGACTTTGTCTGGAATAAAATCCTGCCAACTTCAGCTCTGATCTTCGACTTGCGTTACACTGGCAGTGGGGACATCTCAGGAGTTCCCTATATTGTCTCCTACTTCACAGAAGCTGAACCTGCTATTCACATTGACAGTATATATGACCGCCCCACCAACACCACCACTAAGCTGATGTCTTTGTCCACATTGCTGGGTGAGAGATACGGGGTAACCAAGCCCCTCATCATCCTCACCAGCAAAAACACAAAGGGCATTGCCGAGGATGTTGCCTACTGCCTGAAAAACCTGAAGAGAGCCACCATTGTGGGAGAGAAGACCGCTGGGGGTTCAGTGAAGCTCGATAAAATCAAAGTGGGGGACACTGACTTCTATGTTACAGTACCAACTGCAAAATCTATCAACCCCATCACAGGCTCCACCTGGGAGATTACAGGAGTCAGCCCCAATGTTGAGGTTAATGCAGAAGATGCTCTTGCTACTGCCATAAAGATTGTCAACCTCCGCACCCAAGTTCCAGAAATCATTGACGCATCTGCAACCCTGATTGCTGACAACTATGCATTTGAAGATATTGGTGCTGATGTTGCCGCAAAAGTGAAAGGGCTTCTGGCGTCTGGCGAGTACAGCATGGTTCTCTCCAAGAGTGATCTGGAGACAAAGCTGTCTGCTGATCTGCAGAGCCTGTCTGGGGACAAGGGCCTGAAGACCACCAGCAACACTCCAGTTCTACCACCCTTGGTGAGAATTGGATTTTGTTTGTTTATTTATTGTTTGTATAGAATAAATATTGTAAATTTGGAAGATTAGGGAATGGAATGTGTGAACATTTGTCATGATTCAATTCTACCTTCTTACTGTTCTTTCTCCCCAGGCCTACACCCCAGAGATGTACATTGAACTGATCAAAGTTTCCTTCCACACTGACATTCTTGAGAACAATATTGGTTACCTGCGTTTTGACATGTTTGGAGACTTTGAGGAGGTCAAGGCCATTGCCCAGATTATTGTTGAACATGTCTGGAACAAAGTTGTCAACACTGATGCTATGATTGTCGACCTTAGGTAAGTAATCCTGCTGGTCATCGGGATGCTGTGTGTCCATTTTTGAAAACAGATCACCTGCTAAATCTGCTAAAGCTCATCAGTCCAAGACTAAATATAGATTATAGTTTATGGGGATATAAGAATAGATGTAACATTAATCTTATTTAAGAGTCTTAAAAAAACAAGACATGGTACAAACAGATGATTTCTGCTGAATAATTATTCCAAAAAAAAAAAAAAAGCCTTTCAACAGATTAAGGGAATATAATTTAATCATCTGGTTCTGTTTTCTTTAACTGGTTTCTTTATTTGCAGGAACAACCTTGGTGGCCCAACAACAGCCATTGCAGGCTTCTGCTCTTATTTCTTTGACGCCGATAGACAGATTGTGCTGGACAAGCTGTACGACAGACCGTCTGGTACCACCACAGAGCTCCGGACCCTGGATGAACTCACTGGTAATTTGAAAAGACATAATATAGCAGCATTTTCATACTGTGGTATACAGCTGACTGCTAGTTTAAAGCAAAACATTACCCTGAGGGATCAGTACTCGCTGCAATAAATCAGCTTTATAGTCAGAAACAATGTTATATGACTATGACTAAACAAGCCCCTGATCATAGAATAGAATAGAATAGAATAGAATAGAATAGAATAGAATAGAATAGAATAGAATAGAATAGAATGCCTTTATTGTCATTATACATAAGTACAACAAAATTAAAAGAGCGAACTCTCTTGTGGTGTGTAGTGCATCATCATCATCATCATCATCATCATCATTACCCTGCTGGCCACATTCTGCTCCCTGTCAGTTTCACCCATCCACAGTATTTGGTCGTGGTTTTGTCAAACTCATCTTCCTCACATTGGCATTCTTTCCATCAATCTTGTCCTCTTCCTCAGGTGTGAGGTATGGCTCCAAGAAGAGCCTGATCCTTTTAACCAGCGGAGTGACTGCTGGCGCTGCAGAGGAGTTTGTTTACATCATGAAGAAACATGGCCGTGCTATGATTGTTGGAGAGACAACCTCTGGCGCATCCCACCCACCCAAGACATTCCGTGTTGGTGAAACCGACGTCTTCCTGAGCATCCCCACCGTCCACTCAGACACCACTGCCGGTCCAGCCTGGGAAGGAGCTGGCATCGCACCTCACATCCCCGTCTCAGCTGATGCTGCCCTGGAGACCGCTAAGGGCATCCTCAATAAGCACATTGCAGGCCAGAAGTGAACCGTGTCCTAAGCAGAGCTTGGGGGGTCACATTAGCTCTGGCAGCCAAATGATTTCAGGATTTAGAATCTAGACTTCTTAAGCAGTGAAGAATGTAGGTTAGGTACAAAGTACAAAATATAATCTTTGGTTTCTTTTCTCAGTAACTAAGGCTTTTTAGTCTGTTGTAATGTAGAGCAAAGGTTCTTCAGCAGAATTCACGTGTAGTTTCCCTTTTTATGTAATGTTGATTTGGCTCTGAAAGGTCTGACATCTGTGAATGGAGCTAATTAGCAGATCAATATGTCCATGTGTCAAAATGCACTTTACATCATGAAGTTTCAGACATTTGAGAAAATCACCTTCAAAACTGATGAAACAAAACAAAATGACAGATTCATGTTTAATACTTGCTTACTGTACTTGAACTAATTTTGTTATGTGTTTATTATAATGAATAATTGAAATTAAGACCCCTGTGCAATAATTCACCTATAACTCTAACACTAAAATGACCACATGTGATGCTCTTATTGTGTATGGGGAATAACATAGGTTCGATATGCACTGAACTTCCCGCCATATGGATTTACTCGAATTGTATCTATTCCAGTGGTGAGACACAATTAAAAAGACAAATGAAACACCAAACAAATATGTGTATGAGTGTTGTTTTGCAGCAGAAGTGGAAGGATCAGTACCACAATAAATCAACTATGTAGACACAAAGAATGTTGTCTAGACCGTACTATGGAAGTGCTCTGGAAGGTCTTCATATTTGTCATACAGTGTTTTATGATTATAGGTCAGAAATCTCACCTTTTCCATATTATTCAGTGGGATTTAATGTACATTTAATAGTATTTAAACTGTTGGGTTAAGGCTGTTGGATCCAGGTTGGGTTAGTTTGATCTGACTTTATCTTAATGAAAATAACGACCCATTTCAATGGGTTTGAGATGAGACCATAGGATTATAAAGAGGGGGCAAAGCTTCTGTGACGTCATCCATTGGATCGTGGATGGTTGTTTTGAAACGTTAAGATGAATGTCCCTAATTTGAGTAATTAGGTGAAGCCTTGGAAGACTGAGGGGCTAAACTCACCAAACTAAAGTAAGTGAAAACATTGACCACATCCACTAATAGTAACAAGGGTAAATTTAATCTAATCTAATCTAATCTAATCTAATCTAATCTAATCTAATCTAATCTAATCTAATCATGTCAATTTTGCATAAAATACATGAATTTGAGCTCCCTGTAACAAATGCAAACTAGCAGACCTCCATTATGCCTCCAAAAAGAATTCCAGTCATGCTGACAGGCTGAGTATTGTAATTAACAAACAGTAAACTTTATGATAAAATCCTCTGACAGGAATATTAGTGTAAATATTATAAAACTATTACAGTACACATACTTATCAGGCTCAAAATATGCTTTATCTCTGATTCTAAGAAGCTGATTAATATAAAATTCACCTTCCCTTCAGTTGTTCCAAACTTCTTTTTTTGAAACAGGTCGTAAACTTGTTTCTGTTGTAAAGTTCTGTTTGAAGTTTTGACATTTTGACATGAGGGTCTATGTTGAATAGCCCTCTGTTGGAGTATCAGGTGATATTTAACCCAGGACAGGGTTTCAGAAGTACGTGAAGAGGATCTTTTTAACCACAGTTTTTTGTTGTATATATTTGCAGTCTCTCTCTCAAATTTCACTGTGTACACACCAGTCGTATGGACGTCCACCTGCAGGCGCCAATGCCTGTCACTACTGGATCTACTGTCCACTTGCACATGTGTGACAGTAACTTTACATGGACTAACTGCCCAAAATGCATTCAGAGTCATTCTGTTCTGGAAATGGGTTCATTACGTTAACATTTTGAATCAGATTCATCATGATGAGGGATTAATCCATGTTAATGTGGTCTTTTTGACAGTCCTATACACACACACACACACACACACACACACACACACACACACACATATATATATATATATATATATATATATATATATATATACTAGGGTTATACTAGAGCCTAAATTAGGATTAAGGATAAGAGAGGATCAGTCTAATTGCTGGGTAAATCAGCACATAAACATGTGTTGAGCCTTTAAACAAAGGTCACAGGGTAAAGTCAGTGCATGTCGGAGGGTGAAACACTCAAACATCACAACAGGAGCTGAGGATTTTCTTGAACTTTTCCATCTTTTGCTCCGTTTAATCTTTACTTTTTATTGCACTGCTTTAGTTTCTTTCCTGATTCCACTTTGTTATCCTCTTTCTGTCTGATGACAAACATCTCTTACAATATGTTGATACTGAACGTTGGAATGCTCTGGTAAACTGAACGATTAGATGGTTTGTTTATGGGCTGAGAAAATTCTCCGTCTTAAGCTTCAAAAACCCTCTTGGATTCACTGGAAAATGCATTGTTAGAATGTGGGCCTGTTTTTCCGAGCTCTGAAGAATCAACTTTGTAGAAACACAGTTTTCACAGAATAGTGATTCCACAAACACAGTAAAACAGATTCAACACAACAGTATATAAAGGAGGTCAAGTCTGGTACAAGGACTTTTACTTCAGTAAAGGATCTAAATACTTGTTCCACCAGAATCTGTTTATGCATCTGGATCTGGATTAGACAAGAGAGCAAATATTTCTCTGGCATTAGATGGTTCTGGAGTTGGAAACATTCGTAGGGAAAGCCAGGGAACTGCCAATTTAAGTGATAAAGGGGATTAAGAAAGAAAACTGAAGTGGAAGGAAATTGGAGTTAACAGGACTCTTTGGCAAATGAATCCTGTTTTATGTGTGTCGATAACATGTCATGTGTGATTTGTGTGTTGTGAAAGTTTGAGCTTTTAAACCTCATAAGTACAAATTTGGCACACTTGCATCAGACAGGTTACCATGGGTCAACTTCAAATTCAATTACTTATTTAAAAGACTAGGATTGGCAACTGAGATAAGGACATGATTTACCTGAATTAAAATTAAAGATGCATTCTCTTCGGTTGCATATTTAGTAATGATTAAATTTAATTTTTTGTTTGTTTGCTTATTTTCTTGTGGAAACATTGTGGTAATTGTAAATAGGGTTCGGCAAAATAAGTCTTTGCTTCAGCCTAAATCCTTTCGGTCACATTGTATATGGAACAATGGATATGCTGTTTCTATTTGTTGTTTAAAATGATTATAAACTGATACTACTACTACCTTGAACTTCCTGAACCGAAAAGGAATCGATCAAATATTCTGTGGTTTCCAGGACCTCCAGTCTATGGAATAAGTTACCTTCACATATCAAACACAGTAAAAGCTTCCATTCATTCAAAAACACTCAAACAGGAACTACTGAAGGAAACACAGAAATGAAAATGATCGTTTTGACTCTCACAAACCAAATTGTTGTAAAGATGAAAGTTTAGATGTTTTAAGGTTTATGTGTTGACATGAAATTTTCCGCCCACTGATGATATGATTTGTAAACGTGTTTTTATTTATGCATTTTGTAAATGTATTTGTATTTTAATGGACCCCAGGAAGAGTATCAACCACTACTGTGGAAGTTAATGAGGATCCATATAAACAATAAACAATAAATAAACAAACTTGCACTTTAACAAAGTATTTTGACTTTATGATACTTTATACATTTACTCCATTACATCTAAGGACTTTTTCATCCTTATATTTATTTGAAACTTACCATTACTTCTAACTGTTTTATGAAAAATAATGCGCAGAAAATGCAATACTATTCATCTAACCTATAATATTACAATACTATATAATCTAATCTATTGACATATAATCTAACCTAATATAATCTACTCAGCTCCACTAATAATTTCATTTCTACTACTACACCAAAGATATGAAACTGACTCCACATGGATGAACTACAGCTTTAATATTACATGTACAGTAAAGCACAAAAGTCCAACAGTAGGTTTGTTGGTTTAATAAAGGTCAAATGTCCACGCATATGCAATCCAATCTGGATATATGTGAAGTATGAACAGCAGGAAAAACAAAAGTTTGAGGGGAAAAAACAGCGTCTATAAACCAAAGTGGTCGAATTTAGTGTGTGACCTCCCTTTATTTATTTATTTATTTATTTCAAACATGCAAAGAAATAAAATTTAAAAAACAACAACAAAAACAAAGCAAAATAAGACAAAAAGTAAATAATCTATCTTCAAGTACGTGTCTGAATTTGCATGATCAAAAAGGAGCAGGAAGAAGTACAAACTTTAACTCCCTTTACATTTAACACGTCTTTAACGCTTTTGTTCAGAAAATATGAGATTTATTGCATTCATTTTCTGATGTTTTCCTTCAGGTTTCATTCAACTCAGAGGTTTCTAAGTGTCATGGGCTCAGAGGTCAAACTAAATAGTCACTGTAACTTTTACAACACATTTGGTTCCGTTTTTGTGTGTCTTTTAAGGCTGTGCATATATTTACTGAATTGTCTTATTGCATGTGAAGAAAAGAGAATGAGAAATAAGTGCGTATGAAAATGGAATAAAAAATGAGAAGAGCTCAGCACAAAATGTGAGCTCTAATCCTAACCTTGGAGCTCACAGGTTGTACAGATCTTTTCTCAATTTTTATTCTGTTTTTTGGGGGATTCTGCTTACCTTTTATCACCTGGATGCATGTGTCATCACCTCTTTTATAAATGAATATGTATGCTCATTTCAAACCTGCAAAAACAGCAAAGACAAAGGACTTTATGTGTTACTGAAAACAGCAGAATAATATAATCATATTGTAGTTTAGTTTGATTTTTCATTCATAAGATAAAAGAAAATCTGCTTTTAAATGTCAACGAATTTTGACCACATTATGAATGAAAAGGAGCAGAAAGAAGAGCCATTTTATGTTTTCTGCCTCTTTAACAAAATACATGTGTGTTTACAGTAGTAATTCCACACCAAATTGTGAAATTAGCCTCTTATTACAGTACCTGCTATCATTTACTCCTGTGATTCATTGTTTGAAAAATGATTCTTTTACCTGAACCTACAAGCCAAGCAGTATAGAAAGAAAAAAAATAGCAAAAAGCTTAAAATAAGCATGAAACATTCAGATACCAAACAATATTTATCTCTAACAATTTAATTGAATTTGAATACAAATATTCTACTGTTACTCATTTTTCGCTGTGATGGACTGTTGATCTGAGATGTTGTGCAGTGTTTTAGATTAAATTAGATTAGACAGAACTTTATTAAATCATTATTAGAACTAAGGTTTCAGTAGCAGAACAGAACCAACATCATGATAGTGGAGCTCCACAGGAAGCTCCATTTCTCCTCCTCTCAAAATAAAATAATTTTAAAACTTATTGTAGTTAATATTCATCAAAAATAGTATTAAATGCCAGACAATTGAACAATTCAACACTGTAATCACACAATTGCTTACTCACACTGGTAGTTCACAAAGTTGCAGTCAACTTTTCGTGTTAGCATTAGCTTAGCAATGAACCTTCACACAGTGCAATGAAAACAAACCCCATGCATACCCTAACCTTAACTATTTAACACCCACTCCTAACCTTAAGCAGACAAAGGGGACCTTTTCTGATCGTTTAACTGCTTTGCAAACTATATTAATGTAAATATTTTTAAAATAACTTAATTTTCAGCACACTGACCTAAACTTCCTGTGGTTTACTTCCTTAGCATTAGCCACATTAGCTGAAGGCCTTAACATTTTTCAGCCTAGGCTTATATTTTTTATTCCTTAATTTTACAGCAAGAGATCTTTAGGGTAAACAGCGTCCTGCTTAAGCAAAAGGTGGGTGATGTTTTTCTTTCTTTCTTTTTTTTTGGATGAACTTTATTTAAAAAGTGAAGGGATTTAGTTTTTAGGTATATGAA
>JAPTYQ010000012.1:2953248-2965502 GCA_029814465.1 Ostorhinchus cyanosoma
GCACATATTGTTGTTTGTCTAAAACAAATTACTGAATATAAATCAGTCCCATTGACATTGACAGTTTTCTCTATCGTCTCTGTTTGGTCCATTTAGAGTGTTAATGTAGAGTGAAAATTGAAAATGTTCATGTTTTACTCTGACTTGTTGTCGTCTCCTAAGGTTAAAAACCAAACCAAACTGAAGAAAATGAAGAGAAAAAGTAAACAAACCAATCAATAACTAACCTCAGTAACTGGTCCAGAGTGTCTCTTTTGGTCACTTTAGTCGGTCCACAAACTCAGTTAAAGGAGGACAGTTGGAAATGGGACATTAAAAAAATAGAATTGACAGAGTATAGTTTATTTGTAGTTCTAGAAATATTCAGGCTGTTTTTATTCTCACTTTTTGTCTCTAACATAATGTTACTCCTCTGTCCTACATCCTTCATTACAATTACATGCACATTTTCAATTATGCAAATTAGATGATGATGTCATTTATGTAGTTCTAGTGACTTTTTTTTAGGACAAACAATAGATACTTTCACCACTGAGCAGTTGGAAACCCTGCGGTGAATGAGTCAACCTCTCACAGGGTCAGTGTTAGTGTCCACTGAAGACAACAGAGCACGCAGACGGTTTTTTGGCCTTTGTTTCGGGTCCAGGACGCAGGACTGTCCCCCAGATGTCCAGGGACATTTGGCTGTTGCTCTCTGTAAGCGCTGACATACGCTTCAAATAAGAAGCCTCCTTTTTTCAAAATGTCCAATGCTATTGTTAGTTTGTGAGTCTCGGTGCCCACTCTGGGTTTTACTAACAGAGTTTAGACATCAGCTGGACTTCAAACAGGAAGGAAGCTCATTAGAGGCTCATGTCAGCCCACCTACAGCCTCCCTTCAGGCATGAGCCTGGTTTATGGAAACCTGTGCTCTGGTTGATCCATATGGAAAGTGTAAAGATCAGTTGGAGAAGGGGTTTCAGTGGATCCAGTGCAGTAAAACTTTTTTTGTATTGGTTTTTGGAGTGTCTGAGTGAAGTTCAGTTGGAGGTTTCATGGTTGGAAATGGAGTAATCTCATTCCATTTTGAAGAAGGTTGGTTAAAAACTGACATCTTGTCAGGAATTTCAAACATGATTGAGTTGATAACTAAAAACCAGGTAAATCCATCTGAGGGGAAAAGTTAAATATGAGTTAGTTTATGTCACATTAGTTGCTTTTCCATTGGACATGTGTGCAAAACTTTACCAATATTTACACACTTCTGTTTTTTTGACGTTTAGTGAAGTAGGTTTTTCCATTAAATCACAAATGTGATGATTTGTTTATTTATTATTGAGAAATGACACGAGAAGTCATTCCATAAACATGGGGATGAACTTAAATATCATATTCATATATCATAATCATTATTATTATTATTATTATTATTATTATTATTATTATTATTATTATTATATATGACCCCTCTATCCTAAAAAATGATTGGATTTCCTGGTGTGTCCCATCATGTTTCTTTTAAAACTCTTCTTCTTTGCTTGTCCATCCACATCCTTTTGTTTTTTTTTTAATTCATGTGACTCTAGTTGAAAGGTTTTTCCATTGCAGTTTTGCATGATATACCATTTGCGGTACGCCTGAAAAACCACCTGCACCTCACCAGAGCAAAAACTTTTAATCGAAAACAAGAGTTTGGGTGAAATTGTCATTTTTCCATTAGGTACATTTTTATTTGCACGTTATATTCATGCAATTTGAGGGTCAATGGAAAATCATCTATAGTTAAAACTGCTTTAATCAAAGACATTAGCAGTTTTAGCAGCTGTGTATTAGCAGTCATTTTTGTTTTTCATTTTTTGATTCTACAACCCATTATTCTCACCTAGACTTTATAGAATAGAAGATTGAAGTCAGTATATCCTTGGATTGGTTTAATAAACCAGTTTGACATTGGCGTCATGTGAATAAAGGTGTTAATAGTTGGAGCTGAAGGTGGACGGTCCAGCTGACTCTGTAGGTAGCTGGAGAGCAGGGCCACGTGTTTGACTGTAATGAGGGAACAGACTGCTGCGTTTGCTCATAAACTACTCTAAAGGCATTTATTGCAGACTGGGGCACATGATGTAACGTCAGAGTGCAAACATGTACAACACCCTGAAGGACATGTGAACCTCTGCAGTCTGAGCAGCGGACATGCTTGATGAGATGGTGCAGTTTATTAAGATGAATGCTGTCCTGACTGTTTAGAGTCCTGCAGACCTTTTACATGATGGACACGATGGTGGAGTTAATTCTTTTGTTTTTGTTGATCCTAATTCCAATTCTCCTTCTTTAAGGATCAGCTAAACTGACCCAAAAGAGAGAATCTGGACCAGTTACTTAAGTTATATATTTATCTATTGGTTTGTTTTTAACCTTACAGTCCACTTAGGAGATGACAAGTCACAGTAAAACATTAACCAGAATAATTTTAATTTTCAGTTTACATTAACAACCTAAATGGACCAAAAAGTGACAATAGCGAAAACTGTCAATGTCAATGGGACTGATTTAGATTCAGTGATTTGTTTTACACAAACAATGATACGTGTTTTAACGTCAGTCTCCAAAAGTCTCCAATAACATCAGAAAAATGGAATGCATTTGTCACTAGTGGCTTTTTTTTTGATAAAGAGTCTCTAGAGGGGTTTGAAAAACTGCTAAATATACCAACTGTGAAACACGGACTGTTTCAGCTACAGACGGACTGTGGGTTTATTTGACTGGGACACAGGAAATAATTTAGTGTCATTTAGAGAAAAAATGTTTTTAGGATTTGAAGAACATTTGAAAACTTGATAAAAGTTTCCAAACAAATTTTAAAGTACGGTAGTTAAATTTGTTGCTAGGTGCTTTTTGAAAAAAGATGCTAGGGTAGTCTGAAAAGTTGCTAAATCTAGCAACAGAAGCTCTAGGTTGGCATCGGTTTAACCTACTGCACCAACATTCAGACTCCGTGAATGTTGACCTGTCGATACAAATGGCTAATGCTGTAATTCCAGAATGCTGGGAGACGGGAAGTTTCCGATGTCCAACTCGGTAAAATGCATTTGAACGCCTCTCCAAGCCGGAGGTCCTTGTTACAAAGTGAGGCTCACTGTGGACTGCAACGCAACGTCAACACAACAATGGAGGTGCACAGTGAGCAAGTTTGCAATGAAAAAAACCCCCCAAAAAACAAAGTAAATAGGAGCTTAGATTTTCCATTTACATGTTTGTTGATTATGTTCAACATGGATCACCTGGAATCCTTTGCAGAATGATTCTAAGGTAATTAAACAATTATCTTTGTTTAAATCAGAAATGAAAACATGCTTGAATGAATCCTATCCTCCTTTTCTGGCTAGTAAACTCTTCTAAATGACCCTAAATTCTACTCACTGAACCTCTAAAATCAGCCGTGGGATCATTTGAAGGCTGCATGTGTACATACTGTACTATAGGATGTAGATCTGCTGACTCAGAGCAGGCGGGTCATGGCAAACTGTTTTATATGGAACAAAAGGCCAAAGGAGGGGCTTTGTGTTGGCTCATATGACTAGTAAAGAAAGTATACAAATGAAAGATAAACCTGATGGAGGTGGTTGACAGTGTTTCCATAAGGGGTCACTATTACCACTGTTCTCCACCACCATCAGGAAAACACCGAACGAGGGAATATTCTTTGTTAGAGTTGTGTTTGTTCCTCAAGTAGAAGCGCATGGTTTGGGTTCTGGAGGCATGTGGTGGACTGGCAGCGCACTGTTGACTTTTCCTTTAATTTGACACTTCTCATTTTCCACCACCAGGTTCAAATTACATCTTCATTCCTTACTTTTTATTACCCTGTTCTCAAAACTACTGCAGTTGAGCTGTTTTTAATATGTAGGGATGGACTTTTCTGTGTGCCATTCAAAATAGTCGTCATTCTTCATATGCTCCGGCCAAATCATAACCATTTCTGTTCGGCCAGTGACTGTGAGATGTTTTTGTTGTTGTTGGTGGAGTCACAGGTAGGTTCTCCAGATGGTCGTAGGCTAATGCTGTCTGAAATCTGGCGGCTCAGCTGAAAACCCAAAAAGCAGCTGCGGTCCATAAATATTTTCAATGTCTCACAGTGGAATACGTCGTGGCTGTGGTATGACACCCTTGTTGTGTTTGTCATTCAACTTGTTTCTTTGGAGTTCTGAGCAGAAAAAAAGTCTCAACAAATGCAAAAAAAAAAGGACAAAAACAAGGTTGTAAAGAAACAAAATACCACTTTAATCCAAACCAGCTGCATCTAACGCGTGACTCTGCTGTGAGTTTAGAGGAAAATGTTTATTTTTAGAAGGTGAAGGAAAATTTGGTGTCTTTCGATGCACATCCCAAATACCTTTGTATCAGCTAGTTTATCCAGTAGCTTTGTCAAACAGTTCTTTGGGTTTGGAATAGACGTGCTGCATTAGCTCAGCAATCACGCAGTAAAGACTTTGACTTCTGCTATGGCTGTAAAAGTAGGTTAGTGGTTTTAAACAAACAAAGCCTTGTGCCCAGTCAGTTAAATTGGAGCGCCACCATTGGCTCCGGGCTGGGGTGGTGTGGGTAGGCCCCGCTGGAATGGCCCACAGCTCCTCGGTACAGTTGGGATTTTTCTTTATTTTTCCTTTTTCAACACTTTGAGCCGTGAGAACAGAGCTGAGAGCCGCTAATCCTGCAAACCGGGCGAGCTTTTTCCCACATGGCGTCATACCGCTGCCCTCTGGTAGAGAAGTGCATGTTGGGTAATTGACACCATCCTTGGTTGAGACATTTAGCAAACTGTCACAGACGTATTTACAGCGACTTTAATGTCTGCTGTAGGAACAGAAGAGTTGGAATAGTCAGTCATCATTGTAAATCATTTTATTGCCCTTTAATCTGACTCAGACACAACATGAATACCAAAAAAGATTGAGTAGATTAGATTTGAGCTTGAGTTCTTCCATGAAGCTCACGTGCGGGGAATTGGTCATTTCTCTATGACTCCATCAGGGTTTTCATTAGCAGAGTATATGTTTGCCATTTCTGAATACTTTTGATTTTACATTTATATTTCTCATTTCAAAATTCTTTACCTTGACTTCTATCTATTTTTTTTTCCAGCACCACCTCACCTGTGTAGCTTTACAGTTATTTCTTTCATTCGTATTAACACAGTAAACATGAAATCGTACAAATTATGAAATCCAAGAAGGAAAAAGTTATATTCTATATTCTTTTCACGCCCCATTGTCATCAGGCTGGGACGACAGCAGGATACTAGCCATATTGACTAAAGCTGCCCTTTTTACTGTTATTGATGCAGGTAATTCATTGGGATTGTCCACTATACTAATTAACTAATAAACAAACAAACAAACCAACCATTTATTAGCATTCTGTATCTTAGAATTAACATATACACTGAAAACAAAACAAAAAACAAAACAAAAAGCTACATAATATTAAACTATTTACATGAAAGTGCAGACAATGCCTTGTGTGTGTGTGTGTGTGTGTGTGTGTGTGGGGGGGGGGGGTGTTAAGGAAAACTAGATACTTGTTTTTTGTTAGTTTTTTCACGTCTCTTCCTTCTTATCCCAAACATGATGACAATATTACCAAAAGGATGTTTTTATTATGAATCGTAACTCTGGTTTCCAAACAGTTGACTTCAGTATTACTTGGACATCTGTGTCTGCGGACTCCAAAGGGTTAACAACTGTCTGATCCACCTACACTGATGTTATCTATTGTTCTGGACATGTTGACTGTGTTTGGACTGTCATTTTCAACCTCAGATGTTCATGCTGGCTAGTGATATAATGGCTCTTGACTATATTTGGACAAAACTAAATGCTTAAAACGCTTAAAGCAGTAAACTTAATCATTTGTGTAAAAAAATCATTTGATGGTCTTGTTAGTGTTGTTAACTTCTTGACCACAACTACAGCCAACAACTCTGTGCAGAAAAAAAAAAAATTTAATTCAATGAACAGAAGCTATGAAACTCAGTTACACCTGTCAATCAAACCCCGGAACAGTAAACATCAAACTCTGTATCGGTCTTGAATCTGTAGTCATTTAAAGACGGATCACCAGCATCCAAATAAAATGTTTTTATTGACTTATTTACTTAGCATTTGTTGCTTATGACTTATGTAGTTACTTTTGAAGTTATACAGTCGTGGAAAAAATTATTAGACCATCAAAAGTAATCAGAAACAATAGTCCTGTGTGTATCATGTGACTAAAACAGACAGAAAAGAAAATAAAAGCACTGTTTTTGTCAGAACAATGATATAGATACTGATGGAAGAACTGAAGTGATGTTGGTTATTATCAAGAAAACATGGAAAAAAGATAGATATCAGCTCTGAAATTCAACTAATATGAGCTATTGTTGTTGTTTTCATTATATCTGTCCAAACAAATGCACCTTTAGTTGGACCAGGCATTAAAATAAACAAGAAATAGAAGAAAACAAGGGTGGTCTAATAATTTTTTCTGTGGAGGCCAGGGCTCTTGGAGCGGTATCTAGTGGCCATCAGCAGTATTACACTGTAAGATACATCCCCATTGGTTTTATTTTCAGGCCACAGATGTTGGTTTGGCTGCAAAAAAAACAGTTCTGCAACACAAGCTACTGTTATAAATGGAGTCAGTTCATGTCAACAAACGCCACAATACAGACCATCACCTACGTGCACGGACACACACAACTTACCTTTTATATTAAATTACACTTTGAATACACTTATGTTTGCATTATTACTATTATTATTATTATTGTAGTGTGATTGTCATGGTAGTTCGATGTGATGGATTTCACAATTTCAGGGAAATCCAATGGAACAGTCGAATCTGGAAAAGAAGAAACCATTCACTCCAAAAACAACGACTTTTTCTCGACACACTCTTTTTTCTTTGTCCATGCCTCACTATAATTTATTAATACACACACTCTCTGGCAGGCACACAAAACCATCTGACTCATTTTTTTGCAGATCTTGCTAATGCACTATTCACTCATTCAGCAGAAAAAGGCCTGAATAGAAATGATTAAAGATGTTTTGATTCTTCAGGTCCTCCCAGAGCCTGGGGGACATCGAACACATTCCTGTCTCCTCTTGGTATGGTCTGTTTAGCGTCACTGAGCAGCGCGTCGCTAATGATGCGTTTTACTTCCCATTTTTTACAGCTATTTGGAAAGAGTATATACCACTGCACTAAGTGTTGGATGGATGCAAAAAGCCTGTTGTATACAGATGGTTTGGATTAGATGTCCACTGGAATTAAAACTGAAGTTATTTGAATACTGTTTTCTACTTAACGGTCACAGAACATTCATATATTGTGTCACAAGTTGTTAATTTTTCATAGTGTTATCACAGTTTACATTATCCATGTTAAGTATGTGTGTGTCAGAGGAGGCACTTTGAGCATTTAAGTGTCTGTTGAAAGTACAAAGCCAATGTCAGCGCTCCTACCAAGTGTGAATAGAGGACGACGGTCATGTTGACCAAAACTGTGCAATAACATTCTCTGACACTGATGCAGAAGTGGAGGAGAAAATGAAAAGTCTGAAAAATGTCTTCCATCAGTCTTTGTTCCAGTTTATTCATGCGTGGAATTACTGATGTGAGGAACAGATTAACCCTCGAAGATCCAAATATTCACCCCTGACCAAAGGACTCTGCTGGTCTGAAATATTTAATACCTGTTGATCCACAAATTCTATCAATACATGTAAATAATTGGTGTAAAATGCAGTTCTTCATCTTTTCATGGTCATCAGATATGACCCATTTGGACGTTCAGAGGCTCCGTAGTTACCGTGGAAACTGGGTTTATGTTCAGTTAATGAGAGATTTAGCTTAAAAAAGAAAAAAAATCACATTTTCTCTGTATTAATATAATAACCTTTGGATTTACTCAGAAGTTTAAAGAACATGTACATGATCAGTGAATTACATTTAGGAAAATACTTTATTTTCACTGAAAAATACAAATACAGACCTTAATATTATGCTAAATGGTGATAAATGACTTCCATATGATAAGAAATCCATATGATATCACCACAAAAATAGTTCTGGGTCTTTATGGGTTAAACAGATCAATTAGAAGTTTGACAGATTCACAGATTTGGAAAATATTTCCCTTAGACCATACATGGCGTTAAGGACACTGGTTGAACATTGGTATGGGTCACATTAACTCAGTCCTTCTCTGACCCCCTTTGGAGGACAAAAACTCTCCAGCCCCCCCTCAACCCCAACAACACTGTAACAGCGGTGCAATTATAACTTTTATTGAAAGAAACATCAGTATCGTTACAATACTTTTTACTTTTTCTTGGATGATTTGTTGTGCAAATTCAAAACAACTTATATTTTTGCTTGAACAATACCAATAAACTCAACCAAACTGCTCGGTGAGACAATATTTATCTAAATAACAATCAGAAATGCACAATTATTTCACAACTATGACAATAAAGTTCCTTTTTTTTTAGAACAACAAACAAATTTTGGTAAGAAAGATGAACATTTGAACAACATCAGTGAGTCAATGAGTCCGTTTCCATTGCACGTCTCAGAACATTAAAGTCCAAACTGGTCAAAAACACAAACATGTCTGTCCATGTTTCTTGTCCATTCTCCAAACCTAAACTCTTTGTCTAGTGACAGATCAACCTTGGCAGCAGATTGGTTTGGTGTACATCCCTAAAATGAGTCCGGGTGTCTAAAACATTAGTTCCACCTGATTCATGTTCTAACCTGAAGAAAAAAACAACACCCAGGAGTGATCCCATGACCCCCCGTATGATTGAACACTGCCCAGTTGGTGTTCGAATATCAAATATCCCACTGTGTTTATACCCACTGTCTGCGTGGACGTCTGTTCTCAAAGCTCCAGCTCGGACTTCCTGTCCACACCAGTGCTCACTCCACTGTATTTTCCAGGTTTTGCGTCTGGTCTGTTCACGTCTACTTTTCAAACAGCTTTAAATGTATTCTGTGCTTGTGTTTATGCTTAATCTACCTTGTTTTGCTTGGTTTAAACGTCTGTTTTCAGCGTCTAATTCCAAAAATCGTGTCCAAGGAAAAACATCTTAAACTTATCCATCTGTACTTTGGCTGGAGTTGTGATTGAAATGCAACGTCCATAAATTCAAAAAGCGAACCACAAAGGGATGTTTTTGATAGTTTGCAGATTCCGCTGTGCCTTTTGCTTTGGCTGTCTAGTGTTGTGGAGAAGTGTTTTGCCCTGTTCACCAGCTGTGTTAGCTAAAGCCGGTCTGAAAGAGTAGCTTGGCCTTGCTGTTGAAGTTTTCATCAACTCATCGCCGTGTTCCTCATGGCAGACGAGTTTAGGCTGAAGCCAGAGCATTATCTCACTCCCAGCCTTAAGTCAATGTAATCTCATGATAAGGTTCCTTCCTCCTCTGCTTTGTTTCTTTTTCTTCCTTTCGTCCTCCTAAATGGCAGATCGCCACACAGATGTTCTTCATCTTCCTGGAGTGAACTTGTCTGATCATGAAAACAGTGTTCCTCAGCTTTGACCGTTTGCTATGACATAACTTCAAACTTGTTTTTGGCCTCAATCACTTTGTCGGCAAATATCGACGCCCCCTCACCTTAAAAAAAAAAGTCTCTTATTTTCCGTTATTTTCAGCCCCCAAACCGCTGAACTTCAGGGCAAAACTCTGACTTAAAATTAGATCAAAAGGGGGAAGGGGGGAGAAATTCACCACATAAAATGTTTTCTTGAAGAATTATAGAATGAAATGGCCCACTTCCTTTCCCAACGCTGTTTGGACAGGTGAGTGAAACTGCAACGCTAGGCCTCGGTCCCACGACTCCAGCCACCTCAGACAATTGGACGGTTCCAAAGCAAACCAAGACCCATTGTGGTTCAGATCTTTTTTTTTTTCTTTTTAAGCAGCTGAAATCCAAATGTAGGAGCCCTTAGATTCACCCTGATGTTAAATAAATACTCTGAAGTTGTCCTCACACCTCGACATGACTGCACGTTAACAGGAAAGTTAAGCATATTTTCTTTTCTTTTCTTTTCTTTCCTTTTTCTCCTCTTCTCTGTCTGTTGCTGTAATGGAACATTGGCTTTCAGGTTAAAGGCTGTTCTCCTGTCTGTGCAGTTCTCATGTGACTACAGTATTTCTGTTTGCGCTGCACATTTTGTTGCACATCCAAGTTAAACACCTCTCCTCCCCCTTCACCTCAAACTTTTTTTTTTTTTTTGATGGGGGTTTGCTTGTAAGGTCTTGTCCTCTTTCTTTGCTCAGTCAGCCTTAGAAGAATGTATCATCAGAACATCAAATAAATGCTGAAGTCTATGTTTGTTTAATGTTTAATTGATGAACATTTAAATGTGTTCAGATTAGAAATCTACAGGAAAAAAAAACGGATGTCATTTGAGATGTCCTTATTGGAGTGACTACATGGTCTGGAGAAATGATACTTAATAGGATTGATTTTGGACATAAAATGTTTTATTCTACAAATTTCAAATGAAAAATTCTGGGGGATGGTCATTTTATAATGTTCCAAAGTTTTTCCAAATGTTCAATGTGTGCGTTGGTGGTGGAGTCCTTTAGACCGACACAAACAGCCTTCCTCTAGAATCTGCTTTCCTGTTGGCACTTCTTTATGAAATATTCAAACTAATTCACGTTTGGCGTTCACATTTGACTGAGTTTGGACTCACTTTAATACACAGAACGCCTTTTCTGTTGCAGTAAACAGTATGTCAATTCCTGAAAGCAGAACAATAAAAATGATTACACTTTTTTTTTTTTTTTAGCAAAAATAGCAAACAAATTTAAGCAAATTATTAGGTGATGAAATAATGTGACATTTTTTGGGACGCCCTGTAAATATGTTATACATGTACATGTTGCTTTTATTGCAATTGATGTACGTGTCTGGACTTGAGCTACAGCTATTGATTATTTTCATTTTAGACTAATCTATGGAATTTTTTTTCTTTCAATTTAATTTGATTAAACAATTATTTGAATTAGTGGTGGAAAAAATGTAAAAAATGTGAAACAGATATGTCTGAAAATGACAAACACCTTGTCCTTGATTCCAGAACCAGCTGAACCACAACCACAAACAGTATAAAAGTAAAAGAATATATAAAAAATATATGTGTATAGAAATAACAACAGTAACAACAGTATAAATGTATATATGAAAATATCTACAGGCCAACAACAAACCAGTCCAATGACATCTATGAACAATACAATGTGTACTGCAGTCTGCAACACATTTAGATCTAACTGAACATGGAACTAACATCCAGTGTTGATCCTGCATCATGTCCGTCACAATAAGCATCTGTGAGGAATGCAGTGGAAACACTGTTGAGCAGCAGCAAAGTGAAGGAAACAAAGCATTGATTATGTTATCCAGTAATAATAATAATAATAATAATAATAATAATAATAATAGTAATAATAATAATACTATTTTTGAAAATCATTTTGACTCGTTTCAGGTCCAGTCTGGAACATGGATGATATAAATCTGATTGTCTAACTTTAACAGTGTTAATGAAGAGCAGATTCTTGTTACTTTCCTTTGTGAATGTTTGCTTTCTGCACCATAAATCTGGTTTTTTTTTCTCCAGAATCTTGTTTTGGTGAAGTTTTGAGTGTGAGCTGGCTGTCTTTGCAACTGTTGTTTGTGCTGATTCTGCAAATTCTTGGAGCGTTTTTGTTTGTTCTGAGTGGGAAATGTCAACATCTGCAATTGGAGGCATTGACAAACAACTCTATCAGCCTCTTACAAATTATATTCACCATGGGGCTGGATTAGAAGTTGTTTGTTGCTTCTTGAACTGTCTTTTCTTTTTTTTTTTAATGGTACTGGCTGGGGTTATGGTTACATGTATAACAGAAGTCTGAGGCCATTGTGCATGTATGAGACTTCATCTGAAAGTGTTTAACATTTGGCTGAAATACATTGTCAGTATGGCTCTAATGTAGCCCTGACCCCAGTGG
Organism: Ostorhinchus cyanosoma; assembly: GCA_029814465.1. NCBI lineage: Eukaryota > Metazoa > Chordata > Actinopteri > Kurtiformes > Apogonidae > Ostorhinchus > Ostorhinchus cyanosoma. Next base: position 2,965,280 of record JAPTYQ010000012.1, read on the forward strand.
AATCTAAGACATTTAACCCAAAAAGAACCAAACATTCACTGCTGATCAAAAGCTACTGATTTAAAATATCAAATACCTGTTGATCCACTAATGCCATCAATACATGTAAATCAGGTAAATCTTTTCATGGTCATCAGATATGACCAATTTGGACGTTCAGAGGCTCCGTAGTTACCGTGGAAACACCGTCATCTTCTACAACATTGATTCACCTGTAAAACCC
>JAPTYQ010000012.1:2996555-3008646 GCA_029814465.1 Ostorhinchus cyanosoma
TGCAAGATGCAAGAGCTAAAACGCCAGAACATGGCATGATATTTACATGAGATGTTGAGAGAAATGTTGACTGATGTGCATCCATAATGATTATAAAGTCAGTAGTTATAAATCATGTTCTGTCTTTTATTCCAAGAAAGACTTTCCAACAGAAGCTGCAATCAAAATAACACAAAACTATGATTCAATTATCTACCCTATAATTTTGTGTCTTCTATATAGACATTTCCAAGAGGCAAGAAAACAGTTTTGAAAGAATTCTAAAAGATGCCCAAATATTTTTTTTATCAGGGTCTTGGAATGCAAGTGGAGACACACCAGAAACTGGTGGTCAACACTGCATTATCATCTAAGCCCTTTTTTCATTGTTTTGTTTTGCTCTCAGCAGCTAATTTACCAGTTGGGATGAATGGAATGTGTCCGCTGCAACTGTTTTTCTTGATTTTCCTCCAGCGGTGCCCCTTTGCGGCTGTGTAGTATGTGCATTAATGCACTGTTCAGCACATTCTACATCTAGGCAGCTGACAAATGTTTTAGTCTCATCTAAGAATCAAATTACCTGGACTTTTCTCTCATACTCAGGATTCTACTTCAACAAAACAACAAAGATATTACTGTGATTTCATGAAATACTTTCTGCTTCAGATGCAACCAATTAGTCGGCTCTTCCCTAATTTGAGATTTTTGAAGAAGACATTATGGCTGTCCACATGAAGTTCCAGCCAAGTCATCTGCAGGGACATTTAGAACCGTAAATGGCATTATGTACTACAGCAAAAACATACAGCAGAAACTATACAAAACAATAGTGACCATAACTCTAGCTGAGGCTAATCTGCTTCTGTTCCAAACATCTTCAGATATCTCTGCACCTCTTGCCCAAAGAAATCTTACGAATATTACTTAGACTAAGGCCCAACCCCAATTCACCCCTTACTCCTACCCCTACCCCTTGGTCCTTGCACTTGGCACTACCACTAGAAACGGAGTTGCCAGGGGTAATGGCTGAAACATTCCTCTATGAAATGGGACAACCCACCCAGACCTGTTACGTCATAAGCAGTCATCGATGCCTCTATAAGCAGATGCGACGAGTTTGTTTCTGAAAGTATTCCCCGTGCTGTCAGCAGCTGTAACCACCTCTGTTCCATGGGCTTTGGTCGTCTTTTTACAGCTATCGACCACAAACTGCAGAAGTGCAGTCTATAACACATTGAAATGGCATTAAATGGTCGATCAAATGATTAAATTGTTTACTAATTGAGAATCAGGACAACTCTACCCCTTCACGTGAACATACAAAATGGAGGTGTAAGGGTAAGGGGGAGGGCCAGGGGGTGAATTGGGATTGAGCCTTAGTAATCATGTACCTGCAGTAGTTCATCAAATGAAAACCATGTGTCTAATGTCCCAGATGAAGGTCAACACAAACAAATAAAAACCAATGTTCAAAAACCGTGAAAATGAAAATGTCTGTTATATAATGTACTGCCAGTTAAGTCAAATGGTGCTTGATTTAATACCTACTAATATAATCAAGTTATTTTCAACACTTATTGTCCAATTTTAGTCACTGCAGGTGTGTGTCTTACTTACTTATTGTACAATATAGTAAAGGCCTCAGAAACACATTGTCTGTGCAGTAAAAGATCTGTCAAGCAATTAATACCTGTTATCCAATGAAACACTATCGGGCTTTTGTTCTGAAACAGAATACGAAGTGGGCATTTGTACATGAGTGCATTCCAGTACTTTGCGAACATTGCTAACCAAAGCAGATCCACTTGAGGTGTCACACTAAATTAGACCATTTCTACCTTTTAAACACAAAACATTCCAAATAAAGACCTGCATCCCCTTCAGTTAAAGGCGCGGTACCTTCTGTTCTGGTGGTAAATAAAGGCCCGAGCCACTGTTTGAGGAAATGCAGCATATTGTATATTTCAAGGCATTAGTGTAATTTGCGAAACAGCTATTTGTTACCTTGCTAGGTGTACCAGCTACTTAATTTTAGTAGAATATATTGTGGGATGTTGCTGATACAGTGTTAGCTTTGTGAGAGATTGAGGAAACAAGATGTGGTGACAAATATTTGCTTCAAAGTTCTATTTTTACTTGTGATAAACAATAGCAAATCAAGTAGGCCACATAAAGACACATGTGCTAATGCGCTAAAAAATTATGTTATGCTAGCTGTGGATGACATGAGATCTTGACCTCGACTTGCCCTCACAGCCTTTAGTCTTGGTCTCATAAGAATACACTGTGTTTCTGGTTCTGGTTTAAGTCGTCTTGACGAGAGCTGAAACTATGAACCAATTTAAAAAGTTATTTAGTTAAAAGTTCCTGAATTGAAGCTTTGTTTCCTCAATTCCGCTACCATTAATCATTAGTTCCATTGTTGTGTTTCGCACAGACACACTCGATGCCAGGTTCAACACACAGTTGTATGTTAGTTACATCTTGAGTTGTTATTAAGTTAGTAAATTGAATTTGTTGAAGACTGTAGTGCACATATTCTTTGTAAATGTTATTTGACTTATTTGTCATGTCTATAGATATTTGTGATGGGGGGGGGCTGATCTGCCTTGGTGGAGGTCTGAACTCTCCAAGTGCTTTTCTAGTTTATTTATACTTTTACACTGTTGTTATTGTTGTTGTTGTTATTGTTACACAGATATCTTTTCTGTATCCTTTTACATTTATACTTTTTGTGGCTGTTAATTCAACTGGTTCTAGAATAAACAAGTTATTTGTCATTTTCAGACGTCTGTTTCACATTTTTCCTTTTTTTTTTGCCCATTGAGATCATTCTGATTCTCAAATTCTAGTAGTACTTAAATAGCATGTTTTATTTGCACATTCCTTCTTTTTCTTAATACTCTGTGGAGTATTTTTTCTTATACAGTCCCTTTTGCACTAATTGTTTTGCTGCTAAATTGAACTGAGCTGCTAAACTGATCGTCATTGTTCCTGTGACAGTTACAATAAAGATAAATTCTATTCTATTCTATTCTATTCTATTCTATTCTATTCTATTCTATTCTATGGTCATTTACTTGATAAGAATCAAAGAAAATCCTGGCCAGCTGCAGCTCTAGTCTTAACTACACCTCCTTCCTTTCCAGTTCTGTTCATTTTGCACAACACTCCATCAAACTGCTCCAGTGGCTCCAGTCACTGATACTGGTTATTAGCTTATTAACATTATTCCACTACTGCCAACCACACACAAGTTAAAACCAAGGGGGGTTCTTAAAGTAACATAGCGACCCTGCTGAACTCGACCAACATTTGTGGTTTGGGTAATATTTTACAAGTAGCTACTGAGTGAAATTTGATTTTTACCGGAACAAATTAACTTGTTTTACATTTTGACAAGTGAAATTTACACTGTTACATTTTTACTCAGCTGCTTTTTCCCCCTTATCCACTCCACACACACACACACACACACACACACACACACACACACACACACACACACACACACACACACACACACTCGTCCTGACTCTGGTAATGGAGTCACAGTGTTTCAGTCTGCAGGACAGAACATTGGACTAACGGGGATGATGTGAAGTGGGGGCGTCAGATGGGGATTTAAATGTAATCTGGAACACCAGCTGGCCACACACAAACCCACACAGACGCACAACAACACAAGCATACAAAGAGCAGTGACTGTCCCATGACCTGAAGTCCACCGATGTCACTGCCTACTTAGCCCAGATGTACTTCAGATTAGACACCTATGTGTGTCTGCTGCGTCAGTGTGCGTACATGTTATCTGTCAGTGTTTGACATTTAATACCATTCTACATTAACCCTTCACAGCTCACTCAGAGAAATAATCTGAAATGCAACATTTCAAGCTTAATGTGTTGTTAGAGAACATAATTAGAATGTCTTCGTTTTGTGAAATATTTCAAAAGTTTTTATTATTATGTAGAACGTGGGTTCCTAAAGTGGGGTACACATACCCCCAGGAGTACTTGGAAGAAGCCCGGGGGGGGTACTTGATTTATTTATTTATTTTAAATACATAAATTAAGTCATGTATAGAATAAAAAGTAAATAATGAGATTTAATGCTGAAATATAAAACACCATAAGTACATTCATGTAATAGTTTTATTGTCAGTCATCTCGTTGTAGATTTGGTTACATTTGAAGAACACTGCTTTTTTTTATATGATTCAAAATGAGATTATTTGAGTGGCTAAGTAATTATTTTTGGGTGATGAAAGGTTCATTTATTCATTAATGACCAATTCATTTATTTTTCTTATCAATGAAAAAGGGCACTTATCAGTTTGGATTTTGCACAAAATGTACTTTTAAAAGTATTTCTGGGGTACTCCATTGTAAAAAGTTTGAGAGCCACTGATGTACAAAATTAAGGTCAGTGAAGTTACCATATTTAGTTTCTTACCGGTAAGTGGCAAAAAAAAAAAGAAAAGAAGAAGTGTATAGAAAAGCACAAAAACAAGTCGTTCCAGGCACAACAAGCCCCGCCCCTCACAAACGTTTTACCTGATTTGCCCCATCTCTTATCATTGCAAAAACACATTGTTGGTGACCTTGACCTTGACCTTTGACCTACATTCACCAAAATTTTATGAGATCTATTCTGGACCACCTCGCACCTTTCCTGAAAGTTTCATGTAAATTGGTCCTGCAGTTTCTGTGTAAAGTTGCTGACAAACAATACCCAGACACAAAAAATGAACCAAAAACAACACCCGTCCCTCCCCTTTGCGGTGGTGGGGGGGGGGGGAGTAACGAATGGTCCAAGCTGCCGTCCTTTGTTTCATTCTCTACACTAGATGATTCTGTCAGAATGCTCTTAATCCAATATTTAATACCATAAGCATTGGTAAAAATAGGAAAATCCCCACTAACTCGAGCTCACATGACTCCTATCACATATTATGAACAGCATCCCTACTTTTTTGTAATTGTGGTTGTACTTATTATTGATAGTACTTGTGTACCTTCAGGAGACTTTTACATTTGGAATACAGAGCTTTTACTTGTAATGACGTAAGTCCAGATGTTGGGGAACTTCAGTCACATGACTTTACTTAAAGGGCTCATTGTATCCCTCCTCTGGCCCTAAAACATCTGAGCAGCACTTGCTAAAAAGTAAACACATCCAATAAAACAACTGATATAACGTCATAAACTGACAAAAAATCATTCATATTCACATATTCATATTTGTTCATCCACTTTTATTAGTCTTTGGTTCATTTCTTTGTGTATTTGGACCCTAATAGTTCCTACAGTTTGAATTTGAACCCTCCAGGTGCTGCAAAACTGTCTTTAGATTCATTTGGTCAAAAACTGAGTGGATTTACAACCTGTTTTAAGTCCTTCTTCATTTGTTACGTCTATAATTACTTATGTCACAACATTTGCACATATAAGCTCCAGACTTCAGACAAACACTCTGATTACAATATAATTGTTTGTCAGCAGCAGCGGTTGTAGTCCAAACTTCAAGCCAATTACCTAAAATGTTCATTTGCTGGTTGAGAACGGCTCATTTGCATTTAAAGGGCCGGCGCTTTCTGGTGTCATTAGTCAGAAATAGGGTTGAAGATGGACCTGTGGAGTTGAATGAATGAATGAATGCCCACACATACCGCACCAGGTTTCTTTTAAAACTTTTCTTCTTCTCTTGTTGTAACGTCTGTCTACATGTGTTTTGTTAATTCATGTGACTCTCGTTGTGGAAAAAGGTTTTTCCATTACAGTTTTGTGTGATGTGCCAGTTGCACTATGCCTGAAAAACTTTAAACCGAAAAAGAAGAGTTTTGGCAAAATTTTCATTTTTATGCACAAGTTATAGTTGCGTAATTTGAGGGTCAGTGGAAAAGCGACTGCTGTCCTTCATTTACAGCTCATACATTCACCTCATTATCGTTAATTCCGTCACTACATTACTGTTCACATTAATCCAGCATTTCTCTCTCTTTACTTTTTAGGGTCGATGCATCAACTTCACAAGAGTAAAAGATGAGTCTGCAGCAGCCAAAGCCCAGCCTCGCACCCCCATCCACACTCCTTCACCACCGCCGCCCGACTGTCGCCCCGTGACCCGCACCGCCAGCAGTCCTCCTGCCAAGGCGCCCCCTACAGGTCAGCTACCACTGGCGCCACCACCGACCCGCACGCCTCCAGGGCTTCCGTGCCCACCTCCATCACGCCCCCCGCCCACGCTGCGCCCCTGAATTTCACAGACAAACCTTTCCCACTTCCCCAATGCACCCAGTTTGATATCACAGACTTTAATGCTCTGTTGACCAGTTCTTTGAGTGTGAAGGCGGCGGTCTTTCACCGCCAAACGTTCTCCTGCTAAAAGCCAAAGATCAGCAGAATTTTGAGTCCCACCCTGGTTGTAATACTCTATTTATCTTGTGTGGGATGGAGTGTGAAGTCAAACTGATACCTGGTCATTTCATACCGATTTGGAAATTCACCTTTATGGCAAGTCTTTCTGCAGATTGAATTGGACACAGTTCTTTTTATTTCTAAAAGCAAAAATTACAGCTCTGGCTCACTCTTAAGTGGACAGAAAAACATTTACAGTGTTTAAACCCTTTTTCTATACGGTAGAAAGCTAAGGGAAAAAAATTGTCAATGATTTTAGTGATTCAGACATGAAACAGTACATACTTTCATCTGAATATATGTTTGGAAACTAAAAAGTATCATTAGAGTTGAAATATTACAATGTTCTTTGCTTCTGAGGTGAGAAGCTCACCTTCCCAAAAGGAACTGGACAGTGACATTTTGGTTTTATTGTGATAAACAAAAATTCTAACTGAAATCCTTTTAGTTTGACTTGGCATTTTGTCCCGTGCAGAGGTCAAATGGAGCGACGGAGGGAAAGATTTCACTCAGTGTTGGCGTTTATGTGATCATGGAGGATTGTTGCTGGACAGCAAAGCATGTAAGGACAGGACGTCCACAGAGAAATATTGAAATGGATGAAATTTCTTTGTTGTCTTTATCAACTACTGAGTTATGCCACGGTTGTCTAGAGTCAAGTGTAAGACTGGTTATGCATGGAAATCAGAGTTAATACCATTAAATTGAAAAGGTTTAGTGGGTAAGATTTACAAGGATTTAGAAGGGTCGAATAGCAAAAGTGGAATCCTCTCTTGTTCCATTTTCCTTACCTTAGAATTATCCGTTTATCTGCAGGACAGTGGCTCACCTTTGAGTTTATACAGTTTCTCCAAATTAACTTCCTCTCTGTCATTTTCAATTTTATAGCGTTAAGGTGTGTTTCTGTCACCTGCTATATTCCATTGTGGAATAAAGTTAAGTCCCACTAATCCATTTCTGGGTTAAAGTTAGGAGCATACGATTAATATTCAAGTATTAGACTTATTTTGAAAGGGAACATCTTTTGTTTTTTTCATTTGTTTTTTGGCTGAAACTACTTCAGTTTAACCCTCAAAGACCCACAGCTATTTTTGTCACAATTTCCAAATTCTATTTTTTTTCTTTCCCAAGTGATTTATTGCCATTTGTTCTATTATCCTCTGAATTTAGCTTTTTTCACTGAAAGTGAGGTGGTTCTTATTTTTAATTTGCTGATCATGTAGATGTTCATAAAAGCTCAGAGTAAATTCAAAGTTTATTAGATCAAATCAGAAAAAAGTGAGGACTTTTTCAACATCTATCATTAACTGAACATAAACCCAGTGTGTCCATCCACTGTCATTGATCCAACTCTATGGGTTTTACTGGTGAATCAATGTTGTAGAAGATGATGGAGTTTCCACGTTCACTACAGAGCCTCTGAATGAAAAGATGACAAACTGTATTTTACCTCAGTTATTTACGTGTATTGGTACGATTAGTGGATCAATACACTTGAAATATTTTAGTTCAGTAGATGCTTTTGGTCAGTCGTGGATGTTTGGGTCTTTATGGGTTAAACATGGTTCAAATGTTCTCCTATCCCTGACACTAGCCCAGTTTATAGCTACGTTCAAACAGCAGATTGTTATGCACAACTGGGATTTTTTGGGTGAAATCCAATAGTTTGTGTGCTCATTCATATTACATATTAAATGCAACTTCTATTAGTTTTGAGTATGAACTGAATACGACCCTGAAGTGACCAACATGTGCAAAAGAGGTCCTGATGTAACACAGCACCCTGCCGTTCCTCCTCCGAGGGCGCAGAATTGTGATGTTTGTCGTATTTCAATGATGTAAAAGTCGGATAAATGCGACCTGGCCATTCAGACCGAAGTCGCTTTGGACAATATCAGATACGTATTGGACTTAGGCCCATATATGAAAGTAGCCTGGGTTGGATTTGAAAAATTTGAATTAGTGCTGTCTTTTACAGATCGGATACAGGTCACATATGGGCCAAAAAAATCTGATTTGGGCCACATTTGCCTGCAGTGTGAATGTAGCCTTAGTGAGGAGTTTCCATGAAGCCAACTAAAAAGACCAGAAGAGGACAAACCGCATAGTGGCAATTATTAGGGTGTTTCTGAACGGCCACCATAGGTAAGGGTGAGGGCACACCAGCACAACCTGCAACTTCACCTCTAGATGTCACTAGAAATGACACAGTGAACCTTTAAGAACTCTGCTCTGCAAAGGTTTTAGCAAACGTATTTCAAAAATGTTTTCAATGTAAGGTCATTCTTTAGCAGTATGAAGTTTAAACTGAGATCAAATAGATCTCATGTGCTAAACATTTCCATTTTTGATGTCTTTTGTTCTCTGTGCCAAAGTGAAATATTTCTACTCCTGTTTGTTCTTTTTATCCAAATACACACGAACTGAATAATTTGAAACCCTTCAATATAAAAGTTACTACAGTTATGCAGTCACATGGATTTTGTAGTTGAGTTGTTGTACCATTCAGTGACAGGGAAGTGTACAGATGTTTTGTGGAAAGTATGTTTTTACATTATATGTATGAGATGCGTTTTTGAATGCCATGTTGGTTGATTTCTTTGAGGCTTTGGATTTTGTCCTTAACCACCTTCTTATGTAGTTAAAATTAGAATACAGCAATTTATATTTTTGTTTTTCTATTTTTGGGTATCTGCGCACATAGACTGCTGGATGATTACCGTACGCATATGTCTTTTTAAATAAATGGACATTGAAACTCATTGAATTGAGCAACCAAAAATCAGGTACCATCTCTCCTCACATTTTTACACAATCCTCATACTGTACTTACCATTATGTGTTTTTTATGTATTCAGTTTATTCAACATCGGTCACATTGCAACTGCAGGGCAGTTCAAAGAGCATCTAATTTATTTTACTCCCCAAGAGAAATAGAGGAGAGTACTTGAATATTGACAAGGTGTCCAACCATCAAGGCGGACACTGTGCGCAGAATTTAGAAACACAACAGCTAACCAGTTAAAATCATTTTAGGTCTACCAGCATTTCTCAACTCTCAACACAGTTGCACTGAAACATATTTGTTGAAACTATGTTGGGTATTGAGGAGGAAAAAGAAATCAAAAATCAGACGTGTGAACATCTTAGCAGTGGCTTCTGCACTTGTTTGGTTTTTCATGGTGTAGAAAAGAGGCTGAAAACTGCTGGTAAACTTTATACATGTAGTGCCTTCTGGAGTTTTTCTTCTTTTTTTTAATACTTTGATTTGTACGTCATTCAAATATGTCCTGTACCGTTGTGTAATACATGCATTTGTAATCTGTCTTGGAGCCTTAAAGCTGTTTCACTGCTGAGCTTAACATACAACCATCTACATGAACTTCCATTACACTGAAAAGGGCTTTGATATCACTCAGAGGGTTTACGACAGCATGTCCACAGAGACCAACAACTATTGTCGACTATCTGAACTGGAATCGGAGGTGCAGTGAAGGAGAACTCCGACACCGGCTCCTCTGGACAGGCCTCACTATGGCTGCGAGTCAGTGCGAACTGAGTTAAGATGAAATGCATTATGTTAACCCATGTTTTTACACATATAAACAGCAGTACTGAAGCAAAATATGAAAGACGTATATGATTATCTTTGATGATTGATATGACTTTTTTAACAGTATCAATAAAGGTTGACGTCCAAGCTTCTTCAACAGTTGTTGTGTGTGTGGTTCTTGCTTGATCCTGTGTATTATATAGGATTCAGTAAAACTGATTCCAGATACAGAGGACTCCAAAGAACCAGAGCCAGAGCCTGCTTTGGCTTGATTCAATTACAAGTCAGCAGTTACAATCTTTTGTCCAAATATGGTCACTTCTAGCTCCAAAGAGCCAAGGCAGTGAAGGAAAACAGCCTCTTGGCTTTAGAACAGCCCTCCAAAACCAATGGGAGACATCACAGTGGTCGCTGAAGTGATAAAGTGTCAAAGTTAACTCTTTAAAACCTGACGTGTCATCACTGACACACCCTGCACATATGCAGTTTGGTTGGCTGTAAGTAACTCTTTCACTGTTTGTTCAATGGGAAAAATTTCAATGGTTTCTGAAACCTGAGATGTTGCACTTTATAGGTTTTATTGGGTCATTGTGGTAATTTCACTCACACTTGTACTAGAAGCTGGAGAAAAAAAACATTTTATCAGTATTATAACATGCATTAAATTGTAAATAATTGGTAGATTTTGAAAGATCTGGAAAAAAATAAGTGCTCTAGAAAAATAGGCAAATGGACTCACTCACAGTATGTTTTCTAACTTTTTAATCAGTCAAAATAAGAAAAAAAGTCCAAGCAGACCACTTTAGGTTTAGGGTTCCAAGGGTTAAGGAGGTAAAGGCCCTTACAGTCCAGTTTATTCATGCACCTTAATATCACGAATCATAAATTCACCTCAAAGACCTTATAATCCGTCCAAAAAGACACTCCACTTGTAATGTGTTCCATTCAATAACTCCCAAAGACTCTGTTATGGAAGACTGAACCAGAAAGGCGTTTTTTCCTCATCCCTCTGTGCTTTTGAGGCTTCTTCTTTGCTGATGGAGGAATAAGTGCTTTCCACAAATACTTTTTTCCACAGTCAGCTGAGTTCAGGCCATACCTTTCCGGTCACAAGCTTAACACTAACCTTTTGACCTCAACCTCCCATATCGCCAAGACCCAGTGCCCAGGTAGAGAACGATGGAATTCCCAGATCCTAATTCAGGCGTATCAGAGCATGACAGTGAAGCCTCTCCAGCTGCAGGATGCTGCTCTGTATCTGACCATAAAGGTGTATAAAACCACAGCTCTGAGCTCAGGGAGGATTTCAAATCAGGTTCTCTGGTCGGTAATGAATTTAATACATCACAAACAGCCACTATGAGCAGTTCCAGCTGGATAATTACTGTGAAGTCTGCGTTTTTCCCCTCCGCTTGCAAAGGAGAGAAGGATGTGGGATGCTGTAAAGGGTGGGCTGAATCAGAAAAATGGAGAAAAGAATGGAGAAAATGAGGCAGACAGGCCGGCCTTCAAAGAGACATAACAGGGCAGAAGCAAGAATAACAACAGCTGGGCCTCTAAAGTCTCTCACAGTCGATAACTTTCATAAACCCTCATCACTCTTCAGTTGAGGTCCTTTTTACTTTGAATGTTACAATATATACACATTGTACAGCTCCACTTTAGTCAGTGACCCGACTGTTACAAGTGGCCTAATGCTCAGTCATTCAGCCACTGGGTTCATGTTTTACTTCATCTCTGCAGTAGCTAAGATTTTGTCTGAATGCCGCAAAGTCTAGAACAGACGTGGGCATTGTACGACCCGTGGGCCACATGCGGCCTAGAGCTGAGCCTGACTGGCCCACGTGAGGTCATTTCCAAATTAAAAGGCAGTGCAAGTATGTATCATCATAGATCAGTGTTTTTCAACCTTGGGGTAGAGACGTGGGGTCACCTGGAATTCAAATGGGGTCAGATGAAATTTCTAGAAATAGATAAAAATAAAAAACGTACTAATAAAAAATATATGGTGAGTTCAGAGAGACAATCACAATCCATAAAAGACATGACAAACTGAGTGTGAGACTGAAGCACTGTGGTTCTGTTTATGTGTCACATGTTCACTGTGGTCGGTTTCAGATGCTGCAGCTCTTTCATAATT
>JAPTYQ010000012.1:3024795-3047443 GCA_029814465.1 Ostorhinchus cyanosoma
TTAGTACTATTTTCATGAATTGAAATTTAGGGGTTAGAGGTTGGGACAGCCACCTTCCAATAGGAAGTAACATATTATGGATTATTTTTAATATATTTAATTTTGTATTATTGTATTATTTTGTATATTATCTCAATTAATATATTGTGATTAATTAGACCATAATATGATGTTTGTATACATGTAAAGTCTGAATACCTAATAGTTTTTTAAAATGCGTTTTTCACTGTGGGACTGCCATTTGAACCAATTTGGTAGAATGCCCCATATTTTATATTACCCCTGCAAAACACTACATAGGCCCATTTACATACAGTGATGTACCTCATATTATATTTTAGTGAATCTTTGTATGCTATTTGTCCTGAGTGGTGTAGTGTGTGCACAAGGGGTTCATGAGTGTGTGAGATAAATCTGGTGCCATTTCACTGAGTAGAAGCAAAGTTACTGAATTTTAAATATGTATACATTTTCCGGTTAGCACTTTGCAGACGGTCCCTAAGCTCACACTCACTAAGTGGCTCCACATTCCAATCAATGCTGTTTACTGATCGTTAAGGACCGTTTATTTGGATGAAAACGGGGTTGTAGTTTCCACTCTGTTACCAAAGCTTTGTGTCTCAATGATTATTGACCGAAGATCTATTGAGCCGCAAAGTGTGAATCTGTGAATCTCCAACTTTACCGCGGTGAGTGTTTGCATTCTTCACATTGTCCACATGTATCTACGTATTGTATTGAAGGCCCTGAACACAAACGGCCCACACCCTACTTATCAGTAACCTGGTTGCCTGAGTTCTCGGTCTCTTTTCCTCCAGAGGGAACATTCATCTCCTGCTGAATCGAAAACATGAGTGTGTGCTGCAGCTGGTTCTTCTGCCTATGCTGTGTGTGTCAACCTAACTTACGATGGCTCTAGCGTGATTGGTTCAGTGCAGCGCTACTTCATTATGATTGGCTGTTCTTATATCTGTCAAAACATGAATGAATGAATACTATTGAAAATCTATTGAGCGTGTCTCATATTTCTATCGAGGAAAGCTATATCGAGATATATATAGTTATTGCTTTCTCACCCAGCCCTAGCTTAAAGGTTGGGCACCAAAGCCAAATTGATGAAAGTAACAAAAACTAACTATATGAGGCAACTGGACCCCAGTGGACATTTGATTTGAACCTTTTTTGTTTGCAGAATCCTGGGAAACTGTTGTGTTGTGTTGATATTGTGTTGATATACCACATGTACCAGAATAACATCTGCACAGCTGAATGAATGTAAAGAATCAATTTTGGTTTTGAAGGGGACTTTTCAACACTCTTTCACTATAAACAGGAATAGAAGCGAAACAGGTGCCACAGAAGGTTCATCATCCATCAGGAGGAGCAGGATGAGGAAGAAACTGAGACAGTACAAACACAAAGCAGAGGAGCTATTCCTGTCTGGCTCTTGTGTTATGTCACTATTGTCACTGTATTCCAACGTGTTATCATCTTTTCCATCAAAGTAGTCAAAGTGGAAAAATCCATTTGGAAAAGTTGTCAGTAAAATATCTTGTAAAATGTCTTTGGGTCAGTGTAAAAAAGCACAGGCCTTTTTTTGTTCACTTTCTCACATTAACCAGACTAGACGATTAATGGATCATAAAAACAATCATTAGTTGCAGCCGCAATTTTATTTAAATAAGTCTGGCTTAGTGGATTCTGTCTGTGCATAAAAAGTGAGCAGTTACAAAGGGAAGTGATTCAGTCCAGACATGAAGCAATGCATTACAAACACATGAAGCAATATCAGGGTGTTTTCATCACGCTGGGGCCCATAAAAGCTGCTGCCATGTGATGATGAGGCTGTTGTATTTAAAAGTGTTAACACGTGAAAAACAAAACAAAACCAAAAAAATGCTCCAAAAGACATCTGGAGCTTACAGGCTTTTAAAGGATTACATAATCCTGGGAATATAAATGTTAGTGTATAATGTTGCTTTGGACCTGTAAAGACCTTTAATGGCTCTACTCATTCCCATGACATGAGGCAGGAAACACAGGCTGTTTTTCTCTTCATACTCACTTCTTTCTTTGTGAGATGCTTTTTGTAAACCAGTGAACATAACCTGGATAAGATCAACACTTGATAAAGACAGAAGTGCAGTCAGTTATGCATTGTATTGCTGTGTTACTTTAACACACAGACAAATACAAGCGTACATCTGTAAACTCCAATGTGTAGACAAAAATACACAAACACTGTCACATCTTATCAACACTACAGTGCACTGCATTCTGCAAGTAAAGATAAAGAAGTCACAAAGACACAACATGGGGAATGTTTCTACGAAGATACTTAACACAAGCTTATCAGTGATTATTACAAGGTCGAACAATACATTATGTACAAGGAAAAAGTTAACCTACAGTGGACTGACAACAAGAGAATACAAGTGCTGGAGCTACTTTAAGGTGCATTTCCTTAACAAAACTTGGTTTTTCAGGCTAATATCCATATCAGGTGTAAGCAGGTATCATTTTTAATAACGTGCTGTACTATCTTTTGGAAATATGAATGACAAAGCTGTTGAATTTTTTTTTTTTTACTCAGCTACCATTTGATTTAAATGCCTACTAACCTATACAGTTGGGTAAAAAAAAATCAATTTTGGATTGACTTAATTTTCATTTTGCGTAATCAATTAATAGTGGATGAGATAAATTTTTCAGAGCAGGACCGTGAGTACCTGACCCAGGTACCACTGACAAGGAGATGCTGCCAGTTCTGTCGCACAGGCCTCTGGGGCGCACAGAGCGTCACGATCTCACTCACAACAGTATTGGTGTGGAGGAAACTCACACCAGCAGTATGGAGGAACTGGCCACCCAGACCATCTGCTCGGTGGAGGGTCTCATAGGTGGGTCACAGAAGCTGGTCCTTCCAGGAATATTAACTTGGATTCACACTCAAATTGATTATGTTTCAGGGGGTGCAAAATTGGTAGCGGTGCCCCAGGGTGATAGTAATATGCCTCAGTGCTAGAAGCCATCAGCCATAAAACAGAATAAAGATGATGAAGAAGTCCATTCAGAGCCACTGAACAACATGGTAACGTTTCTGTACCGTTCAGTATTTCAGAGCAGATTCATCTATTTACTGCTGAAATGTCATATTTATTTCCTTTCTAATGTCAATATTGATACAAGTAATGATGTATTGCATGGCTATAGTAGTCAAACGATCTGGCTACGGCTCAAAATTGTACTGTGGTATCACTAAATAAATCTGAATCACTCAGTACTGAATTGAATTGATATTGAATCAAATTAAATTGTGGTTAACCAATTCAGAACCTTATGAATCGATTTTTTTTCATTAGCAGTCATTTTCAGTCAGTTTATTTCAGTCTATTTACAGTAATACCTTAGCGTTTGTAACAAGGTGTTTAATTATAATCTGGATAACTTGTAGAGGTTAGTTTATTGTGTTCTTTTTCTGCTGCTGAGGACAGACCACCAAAGAAATGTTGTCCATGAGCAATTAAATCCAACAGCGGCAAGTCTGGCTTCTGAACTCCAAAAGAAAAAGTCTGATTTATTCAGACTCTTTGGAGGTTAAAGGTTAAAGTTCACTCACTATTATCCCTGTAGTGAAATGTGTGCATTTCACCCATCCTAATACATACACACAGTACTTAGCACTGGTATGAGTGTAGGCACTTTGCACATTAGGATCAGTCAGTTCCTCTGATCTTCATCAGTACTGTGGTCAAAGAAAGCAGAGGACCAGGAGGGGGTATGGTGTAGGGTGCCAAGAGAATAAATCATATAGAACAACTTCAAATGGGAATCGAACATCGATCAACCTTGCAGTGACTATGTCAACATGATATCACGAAATGTCTTAAATACAGTTGTGCTCTTAAGTTTACATACCCTGACTAAATGTGCATGGGACAGTCTTGAATGTTCCAGCATTACAATGACCCAAAACATAAGGCCAAGTCCACCTGTCACTGGCTACAGCAGAAGAAAAGTGAAGGTGGAGGACTGTCCATCTCAGTCTCCTCACCTCAATATCATTGATCCACTTTGGGGAGGTGTCAAACATGCAGTTCATGAAGAAAACCCAAACTGGTAAAAGGAACTGAAGGTATTTTTCCAAGAAGAATGGGCAATGTTACCATCTGAGAAAAGAAAGTGTCTCTTCCACAACTACCACTTAAGACTTCCATCTGTCACTGATGTTAAAGGGGATTAAGGATGTAAACTTATGATCAGGGTCATTTGGATCATTTCTGTTGTCATTAGGATTTAAAAGGAGCAAACACATTTGTTTGACAATAAATGAATTCATCAAACCACTAGCCATGAGAGAAAGAAAGGTGTTTTGTATTATCATTCATATTCTCTGGAAAATGACCTAAGAATCACAAATTCTGCTAGGGTATGTAAACTTATGAGCACAACTGAACACGCCACTTATAATTGGCATGTTATCTAAAAGCTTTCTGCGTGTATGTTCGTGCCATGTCAAATACCACGCACTGAGGGTTAGGGTTAGCAGTTACGAATATGTAAACTTCAGATCTTGTGTTATGACCCTGGGTCGTAATTTCTGTTAATATGTTTCTATGTGTATTTCAAAACTTCTTCTAAGTCTAACTGTGACAGATCGTGGATTATGATTCTACCTGAAAAGATTGTCATAAGAGGTTATGGTGAGATAACTCAGATTTTACAATTCAGGTACAGTACTATGTAAAAACCTTAGACTTTAAACATGTTCTGAAGGATTATGTAATATACCACAAGAGTACATGTGGCCTATTCATTATATTACATGTATTGAGGTGCAGACAGGGGTCACACTGAGTTTTTCTCATAGACACCACAGTTCTGGAGGATTCACAAACACTGAGAATCCCTTTACAGACCTTCAAAACAGAGCCTAAAAACAACTTAGTTTTAAGGCTTTTTGGCTTAGGAGTGATTGAAAACTCTCAGTGCACCTCTGAGTGAGGAGGCAACAAAAACTTTGACCTTTAGTGTGGAGGCTGTGACCTGCTTACCTGCCAGAGTTGTTGAATTTCTGAAATGTTCATTCGTTTCATTTTGGGTCATTATTTCAGTTCAGTTTTATTTTAGTTGGGTATTATGTCATTTCACTGTTAGTTTTTCCAGGTATTGTGAGGAAAGCCTTGATTTATAGAAGCTGAACGGCTGGATGAAAGGCTGCACGACACTGGTGATTTATAAAACCATTGTTTATTGGAAGTCCCTGAGTGTGCAATTTATTCCTGAACCATTAACACTCAAGGAAAAGAAAACAAAGCTCTGTTCAGTTCTGTTGTTTCAGTTCAAGTAAGATTGTCCAGTATAGTCTTTATTTTCCATCTTTGCCAGTTAAACTTCATTTTTACGGCTAGATTCAGTTTAAGTCTTAGTTTAGCTTGAACTGTAACAACTCAGCCTCTTGGTCTTTCCTCCATTTCCTCCTCAGTTTGAGAAACTCTACGCTCTGTTAAAGTCCTCTTTCCTACTCTGGACAGTTTTCCATCTCAGCAGTTATTCTAAGGGTTAATGTGCTTTGAACTGAAGAACTGAGACATTGAGGAATAAATATTACACCATACTATAACTCTGAAAAATACACTAATGTTGCTGCTTTGGCTTAGAACAGGGGTGTCAAACATGTGGGCCGGGGTACAAATGTGGCCCGCCAAAGGTTCCAATCCGGCCTGTGGGATGAATTTACAAAGTGCAAAAATTCCACAGTCAAGGCTGTGGAACTCATTTTAGTTTAGGTTCCACATACAGACCAATAGGATCTACAGTAAAATAATGGCATAATAACCAACAAAAATTAATGACTATATTTTCTTCCCAGATTGATGTGAAAAAAAACCCAAAAACAAATAAATTACATTATGTTGATAAACAACGAACCTTCAAATTTCTTTCTTTGTTTTGGTGCAAAAAATAATATTAAATGATGAAAATATTCACATTTATAACAATATAACAATAAAATGTGAATAACCTGAACAAATATAAACAGCCTGAAGTGTCTGAAGAAATTTAAGTACAATTTGAACAATTTTCCGCCAGTTACTAAGTGTTTAGTGTCTTTGTAGATCTGATCCATAATGCACATGCAGTTTTTTCAGGTTATTCACATCTTTTTTTGTTTGGATAGTTTATAAAAATAAGTATTTTCATTATTTAATGGGATTTTTTTTTGCACTAAAAGACAAAAATTTGGAATTGTCATTATTTATAGGTTATTATGTTATTATTTTACTGGTCTGGCCCACTGGAGATCAAATCAGCCTGAATGTGGCCCCTGAAAGAAAATGAGTTTGAGACCCCTGGCTTAGCAGAACAGTTTTCTGAGAAGAGGCGAGTACAACACCGCTGATCTTAAATAGGCCACAGGACATTTTTTGCATGTCAACAGCCTTGGCTACACATTTCATATTAGTGATTTCTGCTACGTGCCAGAACCAAGTGAAAAATACATTTAAAAAAAGCCTTTCACAGTCTTCAATATGACTCCATTATTCCATATCCAGCCAACAGTCAACACATGAGGAAATGTGCTTGTTGTAAATGTAATACTTCCCCTCTATTGTTGGTTCATTTAAGCCTTGAAGATGCAAATGTAGTGAGGGATTGAAGTTACAGCCAAAACCTTCCATCACTTTGTCACCATATTAACCACAACCACACAAGTGTCATTGATCACATATGATTATCTTCTCTTTTCCTTTATTTGCAGCTTCATGCAAACAACTTCTGTTCAGAATAATACCTCGTTTGTTTGTGTTGAATTAATGCAAATGTCCTGTGTGCATCCACAATGATTGAAAAGGAAAAAGAAAAAGGAAAAAGTAAATTCAAATAACTACTGCCATAAAGAGAGGATCATATGAAACTAACATACTCCATTTCTCTACATATATCTAAGGGCCAATATTTCACAGCCATATTTTGCCTAAAATCATTATCATTACTCAATTTTCTTGCATCTTGAGGATTTTCTACAGTGAATTTCTAAATAACAGTTCATCTGTATCTGTGATGAACTATGATTGTGCTCTTTCTATGACGTAAAAGATGCATCGAGACAGAAATGAGCTTTTTTTGCCTTTTAAGCTTTTACATTTGTTACATCTAGCATTTTCTACTTACATCTTTTACATTATTTTCATCTCATTGGATCTTTTACAACATTTCCTCTTGATTCTTCTTTAGCAGTTTTTCATCTTGGTGCATTTTTAGCAACATGTTCATCCTGTTGTGTGTTTAGCATTGTTTTTTCTTTGTGTCTTTTATATCATTTTCATCCTATTGGACCTCTTACAATGCATTAGTCTTGTATCCTTTGAAACACTTTCATCTTGTCATGTCTTTTAGACTGTTGTTGTCTTACAGTGTCTATCATGAATAATTTAAAGCCATAAACAATATCTGATTTCTTAAACTTTCATTCAGGAACAAAGGGAAAAAAATCTGCCTCTAAACATGAAGGAAAGCATGACTTCATGTTAATCACTGAGTTACAAAAACTGAAACCTTTTGTCACAAAACCAGTTTTGGCCTCAGTGCCCAGCTCTACCTCTATACAGGGTGTCCCAAAAATGTGACCTCATTTCATCACCTAATAATTTGTTTAAAATTTGTTTGCTCTTTTTGCTCAAAAAAGTGTAATCATTTTTATTGTTCTGCTTTCAGGAATAGACATACCGTTTATTACAACAGAAAAGGCCTTCTGCGTATTGAAGTACACCCAAACTCAGTCAAATGTGAATGTGAAACATGAATTTGTTAGAAAATTTCATAAACAAGTGCCAACAGGAAAGCAGATTTGGACATGGCATAAGAAGTTTCAAGAGGAAGGCCATTTGTGTCAGAAAAAAGGACTAAACTACCGACTGGATGTGTGCCGCCTCACAAGCAGCGCACACATTTAACATGTGGAATAACTTTAGAACATTATTAAATTACCATCCCCCAGAATTTTTTGTTTGAAATTTGTAGAATAAAACATTAAATGTCGACAATCAATCCTTTTAAGTATCATTTCTCCTGATATGGACTCACTCCGATATGGACATCTCAAATGATGTCAGTTTTTTTGGGACACTCTGTACAATAGGGGTGTGTATTGGAAAGAATCTGACGATATGGTACAAATCACAATACTAGCATCACAATATGATATATCACGATACTGTTAAAAAGGCAATTTTTTGTTTTTCTTTTTCAAAAAGATTATTTCCTGGAAGACTTGAATTACACCAGAAATATGCACAATTACTAAATACATTTTATTTGATCACAACAAGATCTAATGCTATATCACATTTTCCTCCGTTAAAACTTAAATTATATTTTACAGACATTACAGTCTAAGATCCTGCTCAAATGTTCATTTTATAGTTCATAACTAACATCATAACATTATTTTTGTGCAAGCCCAACAAAGGAACTAACATCTGCCTCTCTCAGAGTAAAAGGTGCTTTTAGGATGCTTCACATAACTATTATTTAATAAAACAGTGTCAAATAAAAAGAAGAAATAGAATATATAAAAAAAATAGAACAAAAATTAACCTCCACAATATCTGCATTTGAACAAACGAAAGTATCGATACAGTACTTTTTAAAATCGATACAGTATCATGACATGAAATATTGCAATATATTGCAGAACCGATAGTTTGTAACACTTCTACTGTACAATACTAGATAAATCAGACACTTCCCATCTAAAGACATTCTTTGAGGTCTTGCTGTATGGTTACAGACAAAATCAATTAACCCATATAGTGAAAATGGAGTGCCACCTCCTGAGCTTTCCCCCTCCCTCTCACATGGCTGTGTGGATGAGGGTGTGTAAAGTAGAGTAGATTCAGTTCCATTAGAGACGGCAGCAAATGACGGAGCAGGACATGATGGGACTCGTTCATGTTCTTTTTTGATCAGACTTGGTAGGGAGTGTCTGTTGATGCCAATCAGAGTGGGAGAACACCATAAACAGCTGCCAAAAGCTGGGGAATCTTGTCTGTGTGAACTTTAAATACTCTAAAACAAAAAGGACACTTGTATAAAGTACAGCTCTTTTTTGCCATGTTGCCAAGAGCTTAAAAAGTGTTTTATCTCCATTTATGCTTATGTACAAAGCTGGATTCAAGTCTTTCTGATATAAACTGGAGCAAACCTTCTGGGAACCTTTCCATCTGTAAATTCTGAAGCATTAAAAAAGGACAGAAGCAGCAACCAAATAGAACAGATTCCTAAGCAGTCATTACAAAGCAAACTCCATTAAGCCCTTCATTTGTATAGCTCATCAGTGTGTTGATTTCCCATCATAGTGAATTCATAACACTATTCAAAAACCACCACGCTGGGAAGTCTTTAATTTTCCAATGTTAGGTAACTATATTCATGTGATACATAATATGTCATCATTTGTTCCTGTAAATTTCAGTGTCACTGCTTTCTGAGACGATGCAGAAATTTAGAACGTCTGCCAATTCAACTGTACACTGTGTTTCATTCAGTTGAGTCTCGCTGTAAATATAACATTTGCTCTGTGTAAGTGCTGAAGCAGCAATCCAGATTCCATCTATCATTATCAAAAGACAAGTGTAAAGGAACAAAACATGGCAGTCTGCCATGTTTATCCTTAGAAGAATGTTATCTTCTGGAAGGTAAGAAACTGATGAA
Source organism: Ostorhinchus cyanosoma (assembly GCA_029814465.1). Taxonomy (NCBI): domain Eukaryota; kingdom Metazoa; phylum Chordata; class Actinopteri; order Kurtiformes; family Apogonidae; genus Ostorhinchus; species Ostorhinchus cyanosoma. Next base: position 3,034,513 of record JAPTYQ010000012.1, read on the forward strand.
TAGGGGTGTGTACTAGAGCTGCACAATATATTGTTTAAGTATCATCATTGCAATGTATGTGTGCACAATAGACACATCGCAGGTCCTGTAAAGTAGGAGGCAAATGAACTCAATGTGTTCACATCCAATTTCAATCTGGGCAACTGACACACACTGCACACAGTGATCCACCAATCACAATCATTCTTAATCAGTTTGGAGTGAGTTGCTGGTAACAATATTGAAAAATGAGCAACGAACAAGAGAAAATCATCGTAAATTAAAACTTGGTGCCAAAAAGAAAAGCAACGTCGGTTATCTAAAATTATTTCAGCTACAAGAAGGATGATACTGAAACATGTTCTGTGTTGACAGTGCCTTACACTTGTTAACACAACAAGAGGTAACACAACTAATTAGTTTGACCATTTACATTGGCACCACACAACTATTATACAGCCTACTCCTGAGTATTTTTTCATATCGCAAAATATATCACAGGGTTAAAAAAAATCATGCCGTCAGTTTTTTCCAATATTTTGCAGCCCTAGAGTGTATTAACAAGAATATGGTGATAATATACAAATCACAATACTATGATTGTGATATATTACAAAACTGTTGCCGAGGCAATATTTTTTTGTTTGTTTTGTTTCTTTTTTAAAGATTATTTCCTGGAAAAAATGTATTACACCAGAAATATGCAAAAATACTAAACAAATTTTTATTTGGTCAGAACAGGATCTAATGCTATATCACAAATATTTCCTTTGTAAAAAAATTCAAGTGCAGAATTTGGATTAAGTTTTGACACCTGGCTTTACCAGTACAAAAAACAGCATGTATAAAAAGGGCTGGACAATAATTCGATACCAATATACATCACAATATACTTTTATTCAATAACGGTGATATGAGTTTTAAACACATTTTCGATATTTCATATACATTACAGTCTATGACAGGGCTCTACAGTGCGCCCATTTCAGTCGAATTTGCAAGCGAATATTTCAGCATTAGACCCAAGAAAATATAACAGTCACACGTGTGTGAGTGTTTCTTGCATCCACAATAAGCAGAGCAAGTACACAGATGGAACAGGAGGAGTTTAACGTTCTAAAATGTATCAAACCAGCTCCGTCCCACGAGCCCCTGGAGAAGAGGGGGTGTGTCGATGTCACTCTGGACGGTTCTGCCACGGGAGGGACACGGAGGAAGTGTGTGGGAAATCCCACCACTGGAGGTCCTCCGGCCTCAAACTGGAACCCCAGTGGGAAGAACTGTCCGCCCAGAGCCTCTCCAAGGAGAGTTGCGGAAGTCGATCGTTCTACGAATATTAACTTGGATCCACACTGAGTGTGGAGTCAGAAGAACAGGAAGGCGACAATGACGGACCACTACCGCTACACCCCACCCCACCTCCACCCCGACCAACAATCAGAGCGCTGAAAAGCACCAGCTATAAAATAGAACACAGATGAGGCAAAAGTCCGTTCTGAGCCACTGTAGAAACCTGGTTCTGTTTGTGTCCTGTTCATTATTTCAGAGCAGATGCATCTATTTACTGCTGAAATGTTAGATTTATTTCCTTTCTAATAATATTGATACCAGTACTGATGTGTTAAATGGCTGCTATAATCAAATAACCAGGTTACAGCTCAAATTTGTACTTTGGTATCACTAAATTAATATGAATTAATCAATTAATACTGAATCGAATCGATATTGGATCAAATCACATCAAATCATGATTAATAGATTCAGAACCTTATGAATTGAAATCGAATCGATTATGGAAATTGGCCATGATACCCAGCCATACTGGTAGGAAAGAGGTCACGTCGACCTAATTACAAACCCTGGCCTAACGATTATGGCATGATTTTTGTCTAAACTTAGTCTGCAGTTTAATTTGTTTCAATTCAATTCAATTTTATGTTAGTCTGTGGGAAGAAACCTTGGGCAGATCCATGACTCAGAGTCTAACCCAACTGCCAGCGGTCATGCAGGAAAAGTACAGTCATATAAAAACCATATATAATAAGCCTATGTTGTAGTTTAAAGTTAAAGCTATTAATATTGACAAAGTTGAGTTTTATGTTTATTTGACGGTGATTTCAAATGTCTTTGTTTGAAGGTTAAATACAAATAAAAGGTGAACATTAATTTATGTACAGTTTTTATTTCTGAAATGTTATTCTGGAGGAGTTTCATAAACTTAGCAAAATAATTTTTAGTTTTACATGCATCTGTTGTGGGCATTCTTGTCAGTTTTTCTGAGGCTTTTATATTGTTTATATCGACATCGGAATTATATCATATCGACCGAAATTACGAAATATATCATGATATAAGTTTTGGCCATATCGTTCAATAAATAAATGAATAAAATGCTATTTTACAGACTTTACAGTTTAAGTCCCTACTCAAATGTTCATATACAATTAGTTGTGAAATGAATGCATAGTGTAGAGTCCCTGAATCATCCAACATCTTAACATTATTTTTGTGCAATCCCAACAAAGGAACTAACGTCTGCCTTCTTCAGACAGTAAAAAATGCTTCTACAATTGCTTGAAATAACCAAAAACAAAACAGTATTATCATTTTCAAAAAAACTACATGCATGGCCTGCAATATCACAATACTACTTTTTTAGTACACAAACAACCGAGCAAAACACCCGCCTGGATGTAAAAGAGCTTGCATGATTCCCCAAAAATATAAACAAAAAAGAAAAGGAAGAAACAAAACTGAACCTCCACAATATCTGCATTTGAATAAATACATAATATCGATACAGTATTGTGAAATGAAATATTGTCGAACCAATATTTTCTTAAACCCCGACTGATGAACGTACTAAGAACACTGTATCAGCACAGCAAAAAGAATCAATGTAACCTCCAGTACAGTCACTACAATGGTTTTTAACCCTCATCAAAACTGCTGTGGAAGGTTGTGTTCACAGACCAACATATTTACCACCTTTATGACAGCCCTTGGTTCTGCAAGCTTACTTACAGCGTGGTTTAAAATGTTTGAGTATTGTTGTCACAGATGCAATGTCAGGTAAATGTAGGCTGCAATTAGTGGCCAGTTGGTCTAGGATAGCCGACTTCGAATAGGTGCTTACTCTAAATAGCACAAGAGAGAGAGACACCGAATTCTGTGGATTGACAGAGTAACAAAGCATTTCTCTCACAGTTTCTGTGCAGGGCCGGGTGACAGAAAGATAATCTGAATTGTTTTCTGCCTTTGGGATTTATTTAGTTAACAATGCCACTTAAAACACTTGAAAAATGTTTTAATGTTTTCTTTTGCTTAATTTTATTCATGCATATTTTGATCTTAAAGAAGATTCAATCATTATTGTTAATGTTTTGTATGTTGTGTTCTCCAGATTTGTCAAATAATCAGCTGCCTGGCATGTCTTTGTAATGTGGTGACCCCAGAGATCAGTTTAAAACCACAAATAACATCTGTTATTAAAACTTTAACTTGGGAGAAATAACCATATTACATTCATCATGATAATAGTAGACATTACCTAATATTACATTTTGTTATTGTAATGTTTTGTTCTTGCATATAAGTTTAAGCAAATGTCTCCATAGTAAACACAAAGTATGGTCAACTCCTACAAAGGTTTCCAGTGATATCTGTGGAACGGTTTTCTGTCCCATATCTGTGCTTTGGTTTTATGCAAAACATTTCTATTTTCATAGACAAGTAAAAGCTTCCACAAAGAAAAAACAAACGTGAGCCAGAAGGGGAAACCCACTTGAGATGAGTCACAGAATAAGAGATCAGTGGGACCACCTGCATCCTTCATGGGCTTTAATACATCTTGTATATGATTACAACGGATTTCACAAGCCACCCCTTCACCCTGGTCTTACCTCCCCGTCCGCCGTTCCTGGACGAGCCTCGGCTCTGTGTGTCGTCCCAGCCTTCCCAGTATCTCCCCACACATCCTCCCATGGTTAGCGGGGCTGCTGATTGTTTCCACGCGTTGTACTAGCTGAGCAGGGGGCTCATCACGGATGAAGAAAGAGGAACTGGGTTCGATGAGGAGGTCGGGTTGCAAGTCCAGACCTGCGAGCCTTAAATGTCATCCGTGACTTCAGAGACGGGATCGTTTCGGTGTTTGATAGAACCTTCCTGACTTCACGATACTTGATGGGTCGTGGATTCTATGTATTTTCTGTCTCTCCGTATCACTGCTGTTTGAAACGACCCCACAGGAATCAAAGCTCGTGGCCCGCAGTAACGTTCCAAGAGTTTAATAGCAGAACTAGCAAACTATCCACGGCCGCGGCACCTTCCTTTAACTTTCCAACTGTGAGGATAAAATTAGGAACATTTCCGTTGTCTGTCTTGCCGTCCGGTTGGGCTCTCTGGTTGGAAATGTGGATGTCCTGCAGTCCGAACAGCGCGCACCTTCCACGCTAACAGGCTAACAGGGCCAGTCAGCTAGCTACTACAACGTCAGTAAACACAAACTTCCGCGCACTCGTGATCATTTCCACACTCTGTGAGTTTCCACATTCCGCAGTAGAGTGAGTGGTAGTTCCCTGCAGTCCTCGGGAAGTGACTCCAATTCCTCAACGCTGCCCCTGGATTTTTTCCTCTTTAACCCCCCCTCTTAATGTTACTTCCCTGTGTGCTGGTAAAAGGTGACTAGCGAAGGAGCTAACGCCACCGAACTTTTTTTACGCCTGCGCGTAAGCACGCAAGCAGGTGTAGAGATCCTTTACGTACAGTACGAACAAAAGACAGTCATGAATGGAGGAAACACAAATTAGTCCATCCCACTATGCGTATCGTACAATCACAGAATAACTGAAAATATGATAATATGATTATATGGGAGTGTGTATGGTCTTCTCCATGTGTGTATAGTCCTGTAGAGGTACATTTTTACTATACTGTTCTGAAAACAAATTCACCAATTCGCTTTATGGCTATAAATAATTATACTATTATGGATAAAACCGATATTATTACTTCAGCTTCATGATTTGCTTCAGGTATCGCTAACAGTACAGAATATGTCAGTAGACTTGTGCATGAGTAACATCATGCTCACTTTTTATAATTTGCTTTTCATTTGATAGATAGTTCTAGGGATTACGACAGGCTTGAACGCATCGCTATTCCCAAGGCGCTGCTTTTTCGTTTGAACAATACAAAAAATAGCTAATTATCAGACAAAACGAAAATATAAACCCAGTGCTGAAATCTGCATTCTATCTAATGCAAACCATCCTTTTTTAAACAGAAGTTTCAATAAAATTAAAACATTTCGCTTCAAACTTTTCGCGCATGCGTGTTCTCTGTGAAGTTAGAGAGGCACCATGGCTGCGGACAGAACCTTACTGCTGTCTCTGGTGGAGGAATTTGTGTCAGGACTGCAGGACAGCAAGGCCAAAGATACCTCAAAAGGTAAATGGGGCTTTATCCTATTTTCCTTGACAACTTTCACAGGTTAGCTTAGGGTAAAAAATAACGCTGAGAAGGCTGCGGAGTTGTTGGTCAGAGGATGCGCAACATGCCTGATGGTTAACTAACAAGCTAACTTAGCACCACAACATCCTGTGTGGTGTTACAGCCACATGACACAGAAACAGAGACGTTTTTACATATATTTTGTTATTCTACTACAGCATGAGAACACATAAATTGTAAACCGAGCGTTTAACTGTACTGTCAATTTACAACAACATGAATTTTGATGCTAGTGATGCGCAGTTAAACCGCATGCTTCTTGCTAGCTGCTGTGTTTGCGTCCGTCCGTGTGGAAACAACTGTCAATGAACTCTGTACCTTTGAACCTTCCCGGGATGCTGCTAATCTACTGTTAACCACTGTAAAGAACTTGTTTATTTGTGCTCATGTCTTGTCACCTCTGTCTGTGTGATTGTACGTGGCTACATTAGACCAAACTTGTTTTCTGTGCAGGTGTCAAAGATGGACAGTTTACTGTACTGCAGCTGGTGGAGGCACTGGGGTAAGTCCTTGACATCAGTCTCGAACATCACAGTATCTAGCTGTTAGTACATGTACTGCTGAAACAACGGGTTTAGGTTTCACAGAGGCTGCTTCCACATAAATATGTCTACATACAGGAGAGTACATTTGTCTTTATCACTGCATGCACTATGATAAACTCTTGTTGATGTCATTAGCTCTCAATAAACAATGTATTAGTGATCATTTACAGACCAAATGACAAATTCAAAAGATATTTATATGCACTGCTGCATATTGTGCTCAGAAGGAAACATTCTCTTGCTCAAATATAATAGAGATAGAGTGAAGATGATTGTTCAGAATATATTGAATACCACTATGTTTCTGTAAAATGAGCAAAGTCAAGGGAAGGTTAACATCTGTTCAAAACAAGTAAATTACAATAATCTACAGCAAACTTATATTTTTGGGTAGGAAATTGCTCATATTTTCAGTAAAATGTATTTTGGAAAGCGGTAAGGTTTTCTGCTGTCATACTGGGTTCATTTTATAAACTCTCATAAATAAACTACATTTATTCCAAATACATTCATATTCGATTATTATATTTGTCATATTTTAAACACATAGTGTTTAAAATTGATAAATGCATATATCTATGCAAAATAATTGAATATAATCTTAATGTTGTTTGTATGTTGTAAATATCTTTCCAAACTGTATATGATATTGATAATTGAAATAAAAAATGTTTAACTTGATATTTACTTCTGTTGTCCATCTGTGATGCTGCCGTTTTTCAGAACTCCACCTATTTAAGTATGATCAAATATTTTTTTCCTCTAACCAATTATTAGGTTTTAAAAGAAAGAGTTTAAGGTATACACTGAATACATTTTAGGATGAAAATGTCAGAGGAACTTCACTTTGGAGACGTTTACAATTCTTTCAAAAAATAGATGTTCAGTTTTTGTCCATCTGTGATTTAGTAGTTTTTGATATTTTTCATTTAGAAATATTTGAAACAAAATTTTGCCCTTTGAATATGTTTAAGATTGCATTTAGACCTTTCCATTTATGTGTAATATTTGTCTTCAACTTGTCTCATCCAAAAATTATGAATCAAATAGTAGTGGGCTGTCCATCCGTGATGCCCTTGACTTCACCCTAATGTCATAAGTTCTCAATTAACAATGTCAGTTTTAGTGATCATTTACAGACCAAATGACAAATTATAAAGATATTTATAGGCACTGCAGCGTGCTGTGTTCACAAGAAAACAATATCTTGCACAAATATAATAGAGATGGAGGGAAGATGTCTCTACAGAGCATATTGAATACCACTACGTCTCTGTAAGATAGCTTTACTGGAGATTAAATCCAATCCAAATCTGCAGTGTTTAAACTATAATGAAGCTATCAAGATGTAGAGTCGCACATACTGATGCTTCAAAAGAAATCTTGTGCTTAAGTCTTTGTATGATATTTATTATCTTTTGTTTATGTATTTATTTTTCTACTTTCAACACATAAAGACCCAGAACTATTTTTGTGGTCATGTTGAAATGATTTTTTCTCTACATTTAACAATTACTAAGTGATTTATCACCATCTATTATAAGTTTATACTTTGCATTTTGCATCTTTTCAGTGAAAAATCTGGTATTTTCCTATATTTAATTTGCTAATTATGTAGGGGTTAACAAAAGCTCAGAGCATATTCAAAGGTTATATCAAAACAGAAAACTGAAGAAAACATGACTTTTTCAGCAAAATATATCATTAATTCTACATTAACACAAGTGTCTCCATCCACTGTCATTTGTCAAGCTACATGGGTTTTACTGGTGAATCAGTGTTGCAGAAGGTGAAATGTTTCCACATTCACTACAAAGACTATGGATGCATCCAAAAAAGACATCTGATGCTGCTGAAAAGATGACAAAATTTATTTTTCCTGTATTATTTCCATGTACTGGTAGAAAAACAGTACAACAGTTATTGAACATTTTAGATCAGTAGATGCTTTGGGGTCTCTAAGGGTTAATCTCTTTTATTGATCCTTTTCATATAATAAAGTTGGATTCATTAATTGATTTATACTTCTCTTTAAAGATGCCTTCATGAACATAACCTAGAGGTACTCTTGGCATTATTTTGCATTTCAGACTGAGTCTCACCAGCTCCCAGCCTCACACTCGAGCCAGAGGAGTCCAGCTGCTCTCTGAAGTTTTGCAAGAGTGTTATGGAGATCTAACAGAGAGAGAAGGCACGTGTCATTACTTTATCTTTTTGTTGTGTCTTTATTTTAGTTTTTAAAATGTGAAATTTTAATGCCGTATCTTCTGCTTTTCCTCTCTGCAGTGGAAGTGCTTATTGCCTTCTATGAAAACCGTTTGAAGGACCATTATGTTATCACGCCGCCTGTGTTGCGGGGCCTCAAAGCATTGGTAAGAGTCTGTCCAATGAATTTCCAGCGATGACAGGATCTTAAACTTCCTATATCAGATTAAATAACTGATGTGTTTGTAACCTACTTTGTGCTTTTTAGAAGTTTCAGCCCCAGTAACAGTGAGTTAAAAACACATTATTTGTCTTTTATGCTTTTTCAGACTAAATGTACAGTGTTACCACCTGGCTCGGCTGTATCCATGCTGAGGTCCTTGTTCCAGGACGTTCATGTTCAGGTGAGACAGGACATAATCGCCTGAATGTGACTCACTGTACGATGTAAAATAAATGAAACCCTTTGAATTATGGGTGAAGAGGTCATATGATCTGTTTATTTCTAGTCTCTGATGCTGGCAGAGAGAGCATGCGTCTACAGCATGCTCATCAATCTAATGGAGACCAGAGAGGCTGGTAAGACACAAACAACAGTCTTTGTCTGTGTACTTAATGGATTTCTCCGTTCTGCTTAGATTCACTGTACAGCAGGCCCGCGAACCAAAATTGGTCCAACAAAGGGTCCGATCGCACGCACAGGATGAATCTGTGAAATGCAAAAATTTCACTGAAGATATAAAGTCGAGGATGTCAAACTCATTTTAGTTCAGGCTCCACATCTAGACCAATATGATCTCAAACTGGTCGAACCAGTAAAATAATAGATTAACCTATAACAGGGTTTATGCAGATCTTTAAAAGACATTAAGTAGATTTTGTGAAAATTAAGGCCTTAAATGGCATTAAAAAGCATTAAATTCAATGTCCAGAGGCATTAAAAAATGTATTATACTTGATGGAAAAAAGCATTGTTATTCACAATTTACTTTGAATATATAAACATTTAAGCATTTTGATGGGAAGTATAGTGTGATGACGGACAGGCCGAACCCTTTAATTGTGTATTGTTTATGGCTGATACACAAAGTCACAACACTGGATGTTTGGAATGGAACATGCTGTGAACGTGCTCATGCCATGACAAAAGAGCGGAGGGAATTTTAGCAAATGTTGGAAAAATGGGAAAATGCAGGTGTCAGCAGAAGTGATTGGAGGAGAAACTATTCAGAACCTGGTTAAAGCCTGTGGATGAGAAACCAACAGAAAACTGTATCTGCAGTTGCACATGGCCATTAAATGTGTTCAAGTGGCATTAAAAAGGGCATTAAAATACATTTGCAGAAACCCTGTATAAATAATGACAGCTCCAAATGTTTCTTTGTTTTCATGTGGAAAAAGTAAAATTACATGAAAATATTTACATTTCCAAACTCCTTTCACAAAAAATGCGAATGACCTGAACAACCATCTACAACATGAAATTTATTATAAAAATAAGGGCATTTTTAACAATATTCTGCCTCTTATTAAATGTTTTGTGCATTTGTAGATCCATTGTGATCTGTAAATTGTAATGTACATGTGTAAATGATAAAATGAGACATAATGTTGTTAAAACTACACTTTTTTTTTTTTTTTTTAATTTATGGATGTTTGTGTTATTCGTTTTTAATTTCTAATTTTGTTAAAGGATAGTTTGTAGATCTAAACATGTTCATAATATAATTGTAATGTTTTTTCAGACTAACACAAAGAGAACACTTTGGAGTTGGTATTATTTATAGGTTATTATACTATTATTTTACCAGTTGAGCCAATGGAGATCAGATTGGGGTGAATGTGGAACCTAAACTAGAATAAGTTTGACACCCCTGCTGTAAATGGAGGTTTTGGTGCATATCACATTTATTTCCCTACTTTTAATGAACAGTAAAATGTTAAAGAAGCCACAAACACAGTCATCACACTTGTACATGTTACATAACACCTTTTCCAAGCACAGTTATGACCTACATACTAACCGTTTCCTTTAGATTTTGAGGAAGAGAAACATGTCAGTGATGGTGTAACTCCTCCAGCATCAGTGTCTTCTCGCTCCAATAGCAAAAGACTGATAAAACGGTATCGACGTATCAAGATTATAAAGAAGATTTTAAAACCAGAAATTACGTGTCATTTTTAGTTTGTTTAACTCAGATTGCATGATTTGATTTAAAGAAACTGAAAAGTGCTAAATGCAAATGAAAAAGCAGTGAAGCTCGAGAAGACAGTTGTGTTTTTCTCATGTTATGTCTTGTGTCTTTTATACCATTTTTAGCTTGTTTTACTTTGTTGCATCTCATACTTTGTGTCACTTCTTTCACATCATGTTTTTATCTAATTTCTTTTACCTTTTCATATTTTTTTGAAGTTGCATCTTTTTGTTGTTTTTTTGTCTCATTATTTCCATTGCATTTATAATCTTTTGTGCCATTTTCATCTTGCTACATGTTTTTTTTTTTTTTTGTTGATCTTCTACCTCCTTTTTCTCCCTGTATCTTGTCTTGTTACATTTTTGTCCTGTTATATCTTTTTCTTCTCATTTCATCTTAAATGACACTTTTGTCTTGTCTCCTTGATGCCACTTTTGTCTTGCTACATTCTTATGTTGTCTTATTTTGCATCTTTTATAATTTCATTTTGGTTTACCTTTAATGTCATTTTGTTTTGTTTCTTTTGTATTTTAATTTTGCTGCATATTTTGTTTTCATTGTGTTGATCTTGTATCTCATTTTTATCTTGTTACAGTTTGTTTTTATATTATTATAACATTAACATTTTTGTTTTGTTCTGTCATTAACATAATTTTTCTTTTGTTTAGTATTTTGTCATTTTTGTTGTGTTACCTCTTACTTTTCCATCTTGGTATGTTGCTTTCATCTCCTTATGTCTTTTATAAATAATATAAAGCCAAAATACTCACCTACCTTCTTCAACTTTCACTCAGGACTTAAAATCAGCCTTAAAACAAGAAAGAAATAATGATATTAGATTGATACTGACAATTATCAGTATTAACTGATATGGAAATTGCCATTTTTCAGCATATTGCTGTGCTTGCATCTACATTTTTGAGCTGAATCAGTCTTTCTTCTTGACTAATCCGCAGAACTGAAGGGTTTAGGAGCAGACTTTGTGTTTGGATTTGTCCAATCGATGGATGGGGAGAGGGATCCTCGCAACCTGCTACTGGCCTTTCAGATCGCAAAGACCATTATCAATCAGGGTTATGATCTAGGTGAAAACACACAGACAAACTCATCATCCCAATCATTCTATCTTAGTATTTGTTATACAGTTCAACCCAGATGGACTTGAATCTTGGACTTTTCTGTTTCAGGTAAATTCACTGAAGAGCTGTTTGAAGTGACGTCCTGTTATTTCCCCATCGACTTCACCCCTGTAAGTCTCTGTTTACTCAGCTGCTTTGGGCAGAGAGCTTAGCAGACAGAAATGTCATCACTGACTTCCTGTGACCTCAGACAAACCCTGTATCCCTGTCTGCTTACGCACATAGAGCATGGTTGTTTGGTTTTAAAGGAGTGATATTTTGCTTTGTTAAATGGATTTATGCATTTTAAAACATTTCTCTGTGGGCAGTATAAACTGTCCATGCTATACTTGAATTGGAATTCTTCATTAATTAAACTCTACAGACCCATCTTCAACCCTATTTTTGAATAATGACACGACAAAGGTCATTTTGAGCGCTGGCCCTTTAAATGCACGAGCCACGTCACACTCCACCCTTTCTGGGTTGTTGACCGTGCTGCTCTGCCCCCTTCAGCCACTTCAGTTTGTTAATACAACCATCAACAGAACATTTTAGGGAATTGGCTCAAAGTTTGAACATATTTTCAGTCTGGACTACAACTGCTGCTGCTGACAAACAATTATGTCATACTAGGAGACATGTTTGTTGGAAGTCTGGACCTTATATGTGTAAATGTTGTGACGTAACTAGTTGTAAATGTAACAAATTAAGGAGCTGAAACGGGTTTTAGAAATCCACTGGATTTTTGCCCAAATGAATATAAAGATAGCTTTGTAGCACCTGGAGGGTTTAAATTCAAACTTTATGAACTGTTAGGGTCCAAATACTCAAATAAATGAACCAAAGACTAATAAAAGTGGGTTTAGCAAAATATGACCCCTTTAAGAGAAAATCAAGTTGTAATAAAAGCTGGTAAAAGTTTTTGATCTTGAAATTGGATCAGTTTTATGGCCTGATGAACATGCATACTTTTTGCTACCCATATTCACCTCCCACCAACAGCCTCCCAATGACCCACATGGCATCACCAAAGAAGACCTGATCCACACGTTGCGGGCTGTCCTCACTGGGACGCCAAAGTTTGCTGAGGTAAAGCTATTACTGAAGTTAATGCTCTCATATCCAGTGTGATGCAAAACCCCTAAACATGCTTTTCTTTGCATTCTCTATTTTTTCTACACCCTTTTGTAGTTTCTGTTACCGCTCATTATTGAGAAGCTTGACTCAGACGTTCAGAGCGCGAAGCTGGACTCGCTGCAGACTCTGGTGAGAAATCTCCTGGATTGAGGACATTTAAAGTACCGTATTTTCCGCACTATAAGGCGCACCGAATTATAAGGCGCACCTTCAATGAATGGCCTATTTTAAAACTTTG
>JAPTYQ010000012.1:3059895-3074359 GCA_029814465.1 Ostorhinchus cyanosoma
GTGTGTGTGTGTGTGTGTGTGTGTGTGTGTGTGTGTGTGTGTGTGTGTGTGTGTGTGTGTGTGTGTGTGTGTATCTTGAGATTCACACAAAATCCATACAAAACTGACTGCTGCACTTTGTCATACTTATGTGTTTTTGGTCAAGGAACAGATTAGTGAAAATGTCAAGCTGATAGGGCCTATATTTTGGGAGATATTAGTAATTTTGGAATAGAGCACCCTTACAGTCACGTTGCTATTTTCAGAATGCTTTGGTGGTGACTGCTGGACAAATATGGTGCAGCATGCACAAATAGACAACAGTATAAAAATGACCACATCTAGAACCTGTGGATCCCCACAAGTCAACGTGCTGGTTTTGTATACTCTTCAAAACTGGATAAACAAATTTTGTTGAATCCCATATCTTAATAATAAAGATGTATCTTCTCCAACATTGTATCACATCATCTTGCGACTTTATAAACACAAGCTGCTGTTGCCTTTGAGAGTAAATTGACAGCAGCATGAAATGCATTCTGGGGTATTTGTAGCCAAGTCACCAACCAGCGCATCCTTGGTTTAAGCTAGGAGACAAGAACATCATCTGGGTATTCCATGTGTTCTTGGTTTGTGTGAACTTTTAAATGGAGCAGTACTAGGGCTGCATCTGATGATGTTTCATGAGAACAGACAAGAACGTGTATTGAGAAACATCTAGAATCATTTTTCTAACCTTTCCTCAGCAGAAATTTTCCTCCAATGTACAATCTAAAATAGACTTTTTGATTATCTCTATGATCTGTTTTTAAATAAAATCTGTACTTTTTCTATCTACACGTCTGTTTTATCACCTCCTCCTTTGTTGCTTTGAGGTCGATGTGATGTGTTCCCGTGTTAATTTTCTAGGTTGGCAGAACAGACGGCATCGAGGGCTATGTCTCTCTTCCTGAACGGAGACGTTTCATTTTTGCCTGACAACTCCTTCCCTTCACACATCCAGCTGCTCAAGGTCTGTATTTACTTCAGTGACTATTTAACACATGGGTGAAGTCAAGGGAAGGTTAACATTTGGTCAAAAAGCTTAAATTACAATAATCTACACCAAACTTATATTTTTGAGTAGGTAATTATATTTTCAGAAAAATTTATTTTGAAATGAGAAAAAATTTGTGAAAAAAAAATTGGACAAGTTTCATGAGTGTGAATGTTTGGAAAATGACAAAGTTTTGTGTCATCATTCTGGGTTCATTTTACAAACTCAAATAAACTACATTTATTCCAAATACACTGATATTTGACTATTATCTTATTTATGTCATATTTTAAATGCACAGTGTTTGAAATTGATAAATGCATATATCTATGTAAAACACATTTGAATATAATGTTGATATTATTTGTATGTTATAAATATTGTAAATAAATGTATATGATATTGATAATTTAAATAAAAAATGTTTAATTTGATATTTACTTTTGTTGTCCATCCGTGACGCTGCCATTTTTCTAAACTCTTGCTATTTAGGTCTGATCAAATATTTTTTTTCTGTAACCAATTATTAGGTTGTAAAATAAAGGGTTTAAGGCATACACTGAATACATTTTAGGATGAAATTGTCAGAGGAACTTCACTTTGGAGAACTTAAATGAAAAAAATAGACGTTAATTTTTTGTCCATCTGTGATGCAGTAGTTTTTTATATTTTTCATTAAAAAATATTTGAAGCTAAGTTTTGCCCTTTGAGTATGTTTAAGATGGCATTTAGACCTTTACAATTATGTGTAATATTGGTCTTCAACTTGTCTGGTTCAAAAGTAGTGGGCTGTCCATCCGTGACACCCTTGACCTTGCCCACATACATTTCTGTTGATTTGAAAAATGATCTGTAATATTTTTTTTTTCCAGAAGCAGCAGGACAGCACTTGGAGGCAGTCCCAGATGGTCTGTCTGCTCATGGGCTGTGTGTGTTCATTACCTCCCAGTGTAAGTGCTCTACAGAGTCGAAGGAGCCTTTGAAGTCACTGTACAAGTATCTGAGATCATGTTCTATGTGTCCTCTAGGTGCGGATACCTCGGTTAGATGAGCTGTGGTCAGAACTGGAGGAGATGAGCTGTACCTGCACACACACACTGTCATATATCTCTGCTGCAAAGTGCTTTGCAGGACTGATCAACAAGAGTCTACAAGGTGCGTTGGTTTTACAGGCTTTCAAACTGAGGCCCTGTTCACACTTTGCATCCAGGCAAATCCGATGGCATGTGGATGGCTCTAACACAAAGCCTGAATAGGACAAATTCAAGGAGTGATTAGTGACCCACTTATCCACATTCTCTAAAAGTTTGAACTAGGGCTGCGCGATTAATCCATTTTAAATCGGAAGTCATCAAATCAATGTCATCTCTCTCGCGCCTGTGGGCTACCGTAGGCTCCTCTTCCTATCTGTGAGAGTGGTCTTTCACAGAAGTCCATGTAATGACCACAGACCTTCAATCTGTGATGCGTCTGCAGTAGTGGT
The DNA here is from genome assembly GCA_029814465.1 of Ostorhinchus cyanosoma. Taxonomy (NCBI): domain Eukaryota; kingdom Metazoa; phylum Chordata; class Actinopteri; order Kurtiformes; family Apogonidae; genus Ostorhinchus; species Ostorhinchus cyanosoma. Next base: position 3,062,394 of record JAPTYQ010000012.1, read on the forward strand.
ACAAATGTAAGCCGTAGTTTCACGCATGGATCCCCTAATTCAAATATAACCGCATGGGGATCACTCTTGCGTTGTCCACACATGGATTTTAGTTTTGGCCAAAACCGTGCAGCCCTAGTTTGAACAGGTATGTGCCCTGGGACACACAGCCTACCCAGTGGAGCTGGCTCCGTTTCAGGTTTGGTCCGACCAACCAATGTAGGAGCTTGACATATTTTAATTTATTCTTACTGACTGAACCAATATTTGGAATTTTGATGTTGTGTCAACTGGATGACCAATATTAAAGGACTCATATTTATCTAAACCCACTTTTATTAGTCTTAGGTTCATTTATTTGTGTATTTGTACCCGAATAGTTCATACAGTTTGAATTGGAACCCTCCAGGTGCTGCAAAACTAACTTTATATTCCTATTGGCAAAAATCCAGTGGATTTCTACAACCCGTTTGAATTACTGCTTAATTTGTTGCATCTATAACTAGTTATGTCATGACATTTGCACATATAAGGTCAAGACTTGAGACGAATATTTCTCCAGTTTGACATAATTGTGTATCAGCAGCAGGGGCCTGAAGTGGCTCATGCATTGAAGGGCCAGCGCTCAAAACCACCTTTCTGGTGTTATTAGTCAGAATTGGGGTTGAGGATGGACCTGTGGAGTTGAATTAACGAAGAATTCAGACACAAGCAGAGCATTTACAGCTTATGTAGAACACAGGGAAATGTTTGAAAATGGAGAATTCCATTTTAAAAAAAAAAAGCAAAATATCACTCTTTTAAATCCAACCAGTTTTACGTCACTAATAGCACAAAGCAACATGACAATGTAATGAGCATACTAAATAATATTACGATGTAATATATTGTTCTGAACAGACTAACAGAGATACTAATATTCGATGAATCCTTAGTGATTATCTGTGTAAGGGTTGACTTTGTTTGCATATTGAACAGGATTAGAGTTAGATCCAATCAGAAGTGATCACTCCAGACACATCTGGCGATCCTTTCTTACAAACAAATGCCTTTACAGCTGGATATTTGTGTTTAGAAATCTCAAGACAGATGTTAATGCAAGGTCAAAACAGGGCCTTAAAGCTGCAGCTTCCTGTGCTGCAGCTCTTCTGAGACTGTGGTTTGTTCTTCAGGTGAGGCTCTGGACAGCCTCATTCAGAGGACGGTGAGGAGGGTCTGCGGTGAGATGGATTCTCCAGGCTCAGTGCTGCGCTCTCAGGCCTTCAACCTCATGATCTGGGTAAGAGTTAAATTGGACCTCACCTATTTCACCATCTGCTGCTTAGTTAATTCAATCCTCCCATCTGCCGTTTCCCCAGTGAGTCATATCAAAGCTGAGTGGAATCTTGGCATCTGTTGTGAGCTGCACACGTAGCTTGTGCAATCACCATTTTTATCATCTTAGAAATATTTCAGAAATATGCTCTGTGTTAAGTTTTAAAGGCACAGAGACCATTGTACACACGTGTATATCAGCACACTTGGACTACTGCAACAGCCTTTTTACTCAGAACCTGCTGATGGGCTCCAGACTTTAGAGACATGATGAAATCTGTTTTGCACCGTCTCCCAGTGTGTTTCAGAACCGGTTGAAAGAATTGACTGATTACTTTTATGATAAAAGGTAACCATGATCAAAACATTAACGAAGACCTTTGAAGCAGAATCATAGTCCATGGTCTGAATCACAGTAAAATGCAGCTTTGTTGCATTAAACTACAGGGTATTTAAAAAAAAAGGGGGGAATGTTCCTGTTACTTCATATATGTAGAAAACCTCAACACAGGAAATTAAATGACATGCATGTAAATATGAAAGTGGTCTGATTACTCACTGCATTTGTATAAGTCAATTAACATTTGTTTATTCTTTCAGGGCTTTAAAGTATCATCAAGTTTATTCCATAACTTAATCATACAAACAGAAATGCACATACTTTTCAGAGGTTATGTTCACCCCTGTAAATTGTAGCCTTTATCTCTCATTCAAATTAGTATTGCTTCATTTTGAATCAATATTTCGATGACAGTCTAAAGAAACCTGAAACGAATCTGGTCATTGATGAAGTTGAGCCAAGTTGAACACATTTTCCTACTGTTCCATGACTTGTCTTTTTTTTTTTTCTTTGTGAAGCACTATGTAGCATGGAGGGGACAATAAAACCCAGCAGATATAGTAATGTTTTCTTTATTCCTCAGGTTGCCAAGGCTCTGCTTGTCAGATACCACCCTCTGTCTACAACACTGACAGATAAGGTAAACAGTCGAGCATGTGCATCATTTCCCTGTTACCGTTTTAACTCATCTGAACCCAAACACCATCTCTCTGAAGCTCTTCTCTCTGCTCGACGACACCGATCTTGGTTCGATGGCAGCGGACGGCTTTTCGCTGCTGATGACCGACTCCGCCGATGTCCTGAACCGGGTGTGTCACGCAGATGTGCGCATCATGTACCGACAACGTTTCTTCAGTGAGAATTCAGCCAAACTGGTGCAGGGCTTCAACGCAGCTCCCCAAGGTGACAGACTATTTTTAACATTTATCAATTAACAATAAATCTAAATCACTGCACTTCTGGATATCTCTTCTTATGTTTCCCAGTTTTGTATGACATCATCAGCCTGTAGATTTAGATAAAAGTGAGTCTGTCCATACTATGAACTTCACTCGCAATATTAACTCAAAGACGAAACAGCTGCCAGTGACCAAAAACCATCTACTGATCTTTAGTTTTTCATGGTCATCAGATATGACCCATTTGGACATTCAGAGGCTCAGGTTTTGCAGAACAACTCACTTTTTCCTCAGTTTTCTGTATTTTGACTATGAACCTTTGAATTTACTGAGTTGTAATGAACATCTACATGATCAGTAAATTAAATATAGGAAAATGAAAATGACCAGGGGCCTCATGTACAAAGGGTGCATACGCCCAAAAACATGGTGTACACCCTTTTCCTCACTCATGTTTAGATGCATCAAGAGTGAAATGACCGTGGAAATGTGCAGTGCTGCAGGCCAACTTCATATCTTCATCATCTTCATATATTCACATTTCTAGTGCTTTTGGACCGTTGGTGACACTAATGCCGCGTTTCCACTACGTGGAACCAGCTCAGCTCGGGTACCAGGTACTATTCCTGGAGACCGTTTCCATTACAGGACACTACTGACTTTAGAGTACCTACTCATCATAGAGATGTGGCACGTTACTTCCGTGTCGTCTGCTCAGAGATGGGGATGCACCCGTTCACATTTTTTCACTTCTGAATCAATCCCAATACCTGAATTTGGATATCTGCCGATACCAATACTATTCCGATACCAGAGCTCTGTTTGCTTTAATATTATTATTATCATTATTGTTGATTAATATGGTACCTACGAATGTATGCATGTATGTCACAAAAGGCAATTTGAGGTAAGTATAAGGTCAGAAAAACAGGAAATCCGGTTAAAAGGAAAAATCCCATCCTGAAAACAAATATGCAACTGTTACGGTTTCAAATTGACTGGCAATTTTTATTAAATCCAAGACAGATACACATAAAGGGTACATTTCTCTACCACTACCCCTCTCCAAATAAAATACTAAAGGCTGCTTCATCTGACCAGCACAAATTAAGTACAGTGGCTCTCGTACCATCAACAAATCAAGGTTTTCTTTCCGATGAAAGAAGAAAGTCTACATTTCCTTTTGTTGGGGGGGGGGGGGACTGTCAGTCGGTCCAGGGTCTTTTTGATCTGGTCCATCTGAGGACAAGACCCTGCTGGTCCCAGCTGGTCCAGATCCTAGCAGTGAGCGTCATGGCCATGGTTTCACCTCCACTGCCCAGGGGCCTCATGTACAAAGGGTGCGTACGCCCAAAATCGTGGCGTACCCCTTTTCCATGTTCACGTTCAGATGTACAAAGAGTGAAATGACTGTGGAAATGTGCGCTCCTCCACACCAACTCCACAGCTGCGTTTCTAGTGCTTTGGAACCTTTGGCGACACTTAGAGGTGATACTGGGAAACTGTTAATAATGTGAAAAAGTTAAGTCCTCCGAGCGCTGTGCACATTAGAGATACACAGACGAAGAATTAACACACCGACATGCCATCCTAGTACCAGGCACCAGATTCCAGGTCCTTTTTTGTAATGGAAACACAAAAAGGCCAAGTTGAGTTGAGTCGAGCCGGCACCATGCTGTGGAAATGCGGCATTAAAGGTGATACTGGGAAACTGTTAATATGTGTAAAAGGTCAGTCCTCCTAATGATGTGCACATCAGAGATACACAGATGAACAATTAACACACCAGTATGCACACACACTAATGCTTAAAAACTTAATGTAGTTTAATGCTCAAAAACTGTGATCATTCATCACCAATCTCATGGTTTTCATTTTTGAAGATGACAGTGGACATGATTACCGATGTCTGTGCATAATTTGGTGATAACTGATTTCTGACTTTAAGCTACCTTAAGCGTTTTAGACTGTCCCACTGGGACTGTTCCTCCACCTGTTTTGGCTACACTTTGCCAGTGAGCAACAGTTGTCCACCTTGACGTCATCATCTGATCGTGCAGAGAGGGGAATCCATGGGCGTGGAGAGGGAAGAGTCAGGTATTCCAACATATGCGGTCAATTCCACGCAGACTGGGATGTACAAAGGGAACGTGCTTGGGTTCAGGCGTATGCTCAGTTTTCTTCATCTGGATTTTTTTGTGTGTACGGAGTTTTCTGGATTTGAGTATATGCCAGGTTTCAGTATGAAATCCACGCAAGTCTTTGTACATGAGGCCCCTGATTTTCACTGTCAAAATGCAAACTACGAAGGATAATATTGATGGTGATAAATCACTTAAGAAAGGTTGGATTTAGAGAAAAATTAATATTGAAGTTTACACAAAAGTAGTTGTGGGTCTTTAAGGGTTAATTCAGTCACCATTTTCATGTCACAATTTTCTTTCTAATAATATACTTACTACAGGGTTCCCATGGGTTCTACCCAAACACTAGATCTGGGTAGAACTCTGTAAATTTCTAGAGTAAATATTTGAACTTCCAGAATATCCAGATTATTTCTGTCATTGCAGGTTATTTGTTAATTGATTGGATACTGGACTAATCAATTTGATTCACTTCTTTTTTTCTCCTTCAGAGAAAAAACCAAACTACCTGAAGGCTCTGTCCAACATCGTCAATAAGCTGCCCAAGCAAGTTCAAGTGACTGAACTCCCAGCGGTAAGTAAAAAGGAAAATACACTTAGGCTACGCTCAGACTACAGGTAAATGTGGCCCAAATCAGATTTTTTTGGCTGTATGTGACCTGTAGCCAATATGTTAAAGACAGTTTGAACAACACAAATCCGATTTTTTTCAAATCCAACCCAGGCCACTTTCATATGTGTTAGTAAATCCATTACATATCTGATATTTTACAATGCGACTTCAATCTGAATACCCAGGTTGCATTTATCCGACCTTTACCTCATTGAAATGCGACAAACGTCACATTTCTACGTCCCAGGAGGAGGAGCAGCAGGAAAAACATATTTACTTCTGTAAATACAGTCCATGTCTGTGTGGTCACATACAGTGAGGCTCTAAAGTTTGGACACCACAGGTAAACATTTGTATTAATGTGCATAAAGAAGCCAAGGAAAGATGGAGAACTCTCCAAAAGACATCGATTTACAGATGAGACATTCAGGGTTTTCCCCAGTGCATTATAAGCCTGGCCCCCCCGCCAGGCTAAGCGTCACTTGTTTATTTATTTTAAAGACATTTATACACGTTAGAACTAGCGCTGGGTAAATAAATCGGTTTGATCAATTTTAGATGGATTTCGTTTTTATTTTGCGTAATTGACTAATAGTGGATGAGATCGACTTTTCAAAGCAGGGCCGCGAGTAACAGACTCTGGTTCTGCCGATGCAGAAGCGCGACCGGCTCTGTCCCGCGAGCCCCTGTTGAAGAGGGGGCGTGTTGGTACTCCGGCCGAAAACTGGAACCCCAGTGTGAAGGAACTGTTGTCGCCCCCCCCCCCCAAACTTTCAAGTCCCACTCTAGCCATAGAGGAGTGCAGTTCTTATTGTCCCAGTGTCTCCAGTATAAGAAACAGTAATTGCCACAATAAAAACAACAAAACATACATCCTATTGCACATTCCCAAAATGCACACATTTAAAATGGAGATAAAGAACTAATGTAAGCGCTATGTACACAAAAAAATTACACTGAATATATTAACAATCAAGGCTGTCTACATCGGTTTAGTCCAGGGGCCACAGACGGACCAATGTGATCTCCTGTGGGTCTGATCAGGCAAATAATAACAGTGATTGAGTGAGAAACATTTAATAACAGACAGAATATTGGTACAATTACACTGACTCCTCCTAAGACAGTTCATGTTATTCATATTTGTTTATGTTATTCACATTTTTTATGAAAGGATCATTTGTAAATGTAAATATCATTTAAATGTTTTAAACTAAAACAAATAGTAACATTTGTCGGTGTCATTATTTATAGGTTGTTATGAGAGTATTTTACTGGCTCTGATCCACTTGAGGTCAAATTGGTCTGCATGTGGAACCTGAAATAAAATAAATTCGACACCCATGATTGTTAATATCTTCAATGTAATTTTTTGCATATCATCCCATGGGCAGATTAGACCATGTGGCGGGTTGCTTTTGGCCCGCGAGCCACTTTTTCACACCCCTGACATAAGGTATGACTACATGACCTACAGTATGACAGAGATAGACCTTGAAAAAACCCATTCCAGTCACTGGGAACAATGGGACTGGAGTTGTGACTTTGAGAGCACACTGTCGTAGACAAATCAGATGTGTGTTCATGGTAAGTAGTACCACACATGTCAAGTGTGTTCCATTATTTCAGTAAGGTTAGTTTTTCAAGGGTTGTTGCTGAACTGTACATTTGTACAGAAAAATTAACACTGTTTTTTGTTTTTTTCTTTTTTCAGTGGATTTCTACAACCCATTTCAAGTCCTTCTTAATTTGTTACATTTTAGAACTAGTTACTTTTTTAGAACTAGTTATTTATAAGGTCCAGACTTCCGACAAGCATTTCTCCAGTTTGAAATAACTGTTTGTCAGCAACAGCGGTTGTAGTCCTTACTGAAGATATGTCCAAATTTGAGCCGATTTACTTAAAATGTTCAGTTGTTGGTTGAACAGGACAGAGCAGCACCGCCAACAACCTGGAGGGGGCGGGGCCTGAAGTGGCTCATGTGCACTTAAAGGGCCAGCGCTCAAAACCACCTTTCTGGTGTCATTACTCAGAAATAGAGTTGAAAATGGACCCGTGGAGTTGAATTAATAAAGAATTCAGCCCCAAGCAGAGCATTTACAGTTTATGTAGACCACAGGGAAATGTTTGAAAATGCAGAATTCCATTAAAAAAAGCAAAATATCACTCCTTTAAAACGATGTCAGCAGTAATCAGACTTTGCTTCTGCCTCCGTTCAGCTCCTGTCACTGCTGCTGGAGGCCTTGTCGTGTCCTGATGGCGGTGTCCAGCTGTCCACTCTCTCGTGTCTGCAGCCTGTCCTCGCCGACCCTCCAGCAGCGCTCATCCAACAGCTGGAGGCGCTGGTCAGCAGGCTACTCGCCCTCACCTCCAGCCCAGCCATGGTCAGTGACATTTTCTATTTCTGTCATCCTCACATATGGTTCATGTGTGGAGGTCGACTGAAGGTGTTTATTCCATACATGTCATGTAAACAGTGAATTAACAGGATCTCCGTCTCTTACAGGATGTAAGGATTGCCTCCTTGCGGTGTATCCATGCACTGTCACGCTTCCCTGTACATGAGGTAAAATATGTTCTTAGATATTTTCTAATGAAATTAGGCCTGCAACTAGTGATTATTTCAATAGTCAACTAGTCATCGACCACTGTAAAGACTAGTCAGATTATGAACTGCAAAAAATAACAAAAAACAATAGCTCTTATTTATATTTATTGCAGCAATAAAATAAATTTTATTTCCTTTAGCAATAACATTTGATGCACAACAATTACAATAACAAAACAAAGTCTGCTCAACAAATGCTTGGAACAACTTACTGAAGGAACTGGTGTCTTTAAATATAGTCAAAGTAATTTTAAATGAATGGGTTAAAGGATAAATCAGGATGTAGATGTTTTTCTAATTGAATCAGGTTCTGCTTTGAGATGCTTTCAAGGAACACTGTTATACTTTGAGTACCTTTTGAAATTATTGATCATGTTTTATATGTATGTTCGTAGTTAAAAATGTATGAATGTTTTAGAACTGACTTTTACAGTGTTTTACAATAAAAAAATGTAAATATTCAATTCGATATTCAACAAATATTGCAGCTGCAATAAAATACTTTTCTCCCTTACACAAAAGTGCATTTTGTTCAGAACATTTCCAGTATCTAACAGAATTTGTTACACGAACAACTAAATACTCAAGAGTTGCAATCAGCAATAAAATAAACATTTTTCCTTAAACATAAGTGCATGATGTTATTAAAGCTCTGTGGCTAATGTTAGCAGCGCAGTGCTAGCAGCTGCAGACTGAGGCTCATATTTCTATCTGTACATCCCCCCCTGGCTTCTCAGATGTACGGGTCACAATGACAACACTGGTTGTGTGAGCTGAGACCAGCAGTCTGAGGTTAGCAGCCACTGGCACCGAGCTGCTAACGTTAGCCACAGAGCTAAAGAGCAACGTTAAGTGAAAACAAATGTCTGAAACTTCAATGCCCGGCTAAAGTTTACCATTCTGCTCCGCTCCAGTAGCGTATTTGATCATTATTTTTTCCGGTCTCATTGAAAATGAGGGACATGATTGAAAGGGGAAAGTGAACGGTGGGTTTTACGACAGTAAATATGTACTACAACACTGTAGGAGGAGCTCCGCTAAGAAAAATGCTACAAAACCAGTGAAGAAGAACCAAAACAGTAGAATCCTGCAAAGTTCCCCTTTAAGGGTCTTTGATCACGGTGGCATGATCATAGCAAAAAACAAAACCAACCAATAAATAAGTAACCTCAGTAACTGGTCCAGAGTGTCTCTTTTGGGTCCCTTTAGCTGGTCCACAAGCCCAGATAAACGAGGACAGTTGGAATTGGGACATTAAAAAAACTGGAATAGACAATATAGTTCATCTGTAGTTTTAAACATATTTTATTCTCTCTTCTTCTCTCTAACACAATGTTATTCCTCTCCTACATTAGTCATTACAATTACATGAACATTTACAGTTATGCGAATTAGGTGATGATGTCATTTAGCAACTTGTTGCCTCTTTTAAGGCAGACAGTTACTGAGGAAGCATCTGGTTCAACATGTGCCTTTATACATTTGGAGACATATAGATTTTGGGGCTCTGACTGAAAACATTTTTGATCTGTTTGTTGAGTCAGTTCTCGCTATCTGACCTGAGTTAAACTGATATTTCTTATCATTATTATTATGCCCCGCCCACCTCAGAGGATGGGGGCATATAGATATACCAGGAATTCCCTCTGAGATTTTTATCCACCCCATTTCTTGGACACTTTTCCCCAATTTCTTTTCAAATTTCACAGACAAAGTATTTTTTAAAAGCTTGAAAGTTAAGACTCAAAATGAGTCCCTGTGTATGCAGGAGGGGGTATTAATAAATTCTGCTTACTTCTTCACTTGTACTAAACCTATTTCTGCCGGTTTCAGGTTTTGCCGTTCCGAGCCCAAGTGTTGCGAGCTCTTGCTCATCCCCTGGATGACAAGAAGAGGCTGGTGAGGAACGAGGCGGTGCAGGCACGAGGGGAATGGTACGATGGCATCAGACGAACAGAAACCAGTCCCATAAATACAACACCTCTGGGGTTCTGTGTTTTAGTGGTGGATTTGCATCCAGGACTAGTGTTGTGCAAGATATTAATGGTTACTATTATTTAAAAGTAATTCCTTATCAAACAATATTACTGTTTCAGAATTATAATGCGTTACATGACTCCTGTAGTGCTTTTGAGTTACATTCAGACTCGTCATAAATGGCCCATGGGCAATAGAACCCAGCCACCCCAAAGATAAATAATCCCCCCAATACAACTGACAGGAAAGCCTTGGGACACATAAATTTGCACCCTGAAGTACACGTGGACGGATACGTCAGTAAGTAACGCTATCGTCTATGATGTTTGAATCCCAGCAGGAAGCCGAAATCAATAGCGAATTCTAATTATTCATAAAAACATTAGCTTACCTTGTCATTGCTGATCACAAGGATCATGCTAACTAGCTTCCTTAAAGCAGGGTTAGAGTTAGTAATGAACACAGGTCCATGTGGACAGTGGACTGTCTTCTGCCGTCTGCACCCATTGGCTGAACACCAACAGGAAATAGAACTTTACAGACGCATTTTGATTCCACTCAAGGGTGGGCAACTCTGGTCCTCAAGGACTGGTATCCTGCATGTTTTAGATATTTCTCTCTTCCATCGTAACTGGTTCAATTATTGATCAGGTCACCATCCAAGAAGCCTGATAATGATGCATTGGCTTCCAGGTGTGCTGGAAAAGGGAAATATGTAAAACATGCAGGATACCAGCCTGGAGGAGTGGAGTTACACACTCTTTCAGGTCTCACGGTCTTGCTGTTTTTTTGTTTTAAATTACGGGCAAAAAGTGTGTTGTAATGCAAATGCTATTGGACATGTACTAAGTAAAATATTACTGAAAATTGATTAGTAATGCCTTGCACTACTGTTACTGCAAAAAGTAATCAGGTACTGTAATGCATTACTTTTGTAACCAGGGGTAGGTAACCTGTGGCTCTGAGGCCACGTTTGGCTCTTGGGCCCTTTTCTAGTGGCTCCATGTGGCTTTGTCAAAAAACATATGGAAATGAATAGCACTAAACCATTTTTTTTTTACACATGTTGTTATTAAAGTTGGAACCATAAAGTCAATCGATGTTATGCAGCTGGAAAAATGTAGACCATACTCCAAATGAATCTAAAAATAGAAACAGTAGAAATAGTAGTACTAGAGCACTTTTTATTTTATGACACTGACAGTATTCATCTGTATTCTTCATTGTAAAGAAAGCATTCACATACCAGTAAATGTTTGCTGCACAACACAGTAATGGCATTTTCTTTAGTGTAGTTCTGTAAATGCACCAAAACTTAGATTTATTCTCAACATATTCCATGGAAACTATAAAGAGCCTCTTAAGTAGTCACCACTTTGAGGTGAAACATATAGGGATATGTTTTCGCTCAAGACAATTTTGTTTTTCAGTTTCTGTTCTAAAATGGCTCTTTAGATAGTAAGGGTTATCGACCCATGCTCCCAACACTGTCCACACTGCAAAAATCTAAATCTTACCAAGTGTATTTTTCCTCATTTCTACTCAAAATATCTCATCACACTTAAAATAAGACATAATCACCTGAAGAGTAAGGCCCCGTCCCAAAGTTCCCCCTTGGCCCCTAGCCCTCGTTTTGGAGTCCACTTGTTTTTAAGTGCACTTCGGACTGAGTCACAAGTGGTAGAGAAGTTCTACGGACGCAATGGGACACTGACGTCATCAATCAGTGAGGTCACGTATATGCGGAAGTTGACGGTAAATATAGCGATACATTAATCCACATGATGACAGAACAAAACTACACCATGGTTGGTCCAGGAGATTCAGTCTGTGGTGAGCGACGTAAAAATTCAGACAAAACAACACGTAACAAGCGAGTTTATCAACAATTCCCTGAGCAGAAAACACGGAAGTATGCGCCGCCCGCTTTCACTTTCAGGTAAAGTCAGAACTATTCTGTAATGGAAACGCTCTAGAAATACGGAGCTGAACCGAGTCGGTACCAGTGGAAAAACGGTATTACATTTGTGTGATTCCTTTCCAGCTCCTGTTGACATGTTTACCATAAGTTAAACATGTTTACGCTGGAAA
>JAPTYQ010000012.1:3089204-3102357 GCA_029814465.1 Ostorhinchus cyanosoma
GGAACCACGTGGTTACATACGGGCATTGTTTTTATTTATTTATTTATTTTTTGCTAATGTCTTAATAATGCGGATCCCGCGATTCAGACGCGTACCGCACCGCAAGGGGGCGTACCATGCGGTTGCGGATTGTACCGCAAACCGTGCCAAGCCTAATATATATATGTGTGTGTGTGTGTGTGGGGGGGGGGGATGAAGTGTGTTGAAGGCCTTGTATAATCTGTTAAAATCACCCCCCACCAGGGCTGCATAAACTAGCTGAGTAGTCAACATATAATATTAGTTGCCAACTACTTTAGTAGTCAACAGTTTGTCATCAATGTCATGCACTTTTATTTAAGGAGGAAAAAAATTATTTCTGCTTGCAAAATTTGTTGAATATTAAATTGAATATTTGTTTAACAAACTTTGTGTTCTAATTGTTGTGAACCAAATGTTCCTGTAGAATTCATTAGTTGTAGCTCTACCCCCCACCCAAATAAATACTGATACTGAAACTGTCTTGTGCAATCCTGACATTAACCCTTTTTCACCTTATTAGACACTAGTTAACTGCTGAACTGAGCACTTATGTCAAAATAAATGTGGAAATGAAAATCAATCAACTGTAAAACATCTAGGTGAGAATAAATTGAATATAGCTATTATTTGCCCTAAAACTTAGTATTTCCAGTTAAGAAGCTGAATCTTAGCCATGATATAGGCCTATCTGAACATTTTCACTCCCATCTCATTTCCTTTAGTTTCTATTGTTGTTTTGCTCATGTAAAAAAGCTTGTGAATGCAATATTTCTAAATCTGATAAATACCTCAAGAGAAACAGACTCATTTGTTTTAACTGTGCACATTCTTTTGGTTCCCTTCATTTTGGCACAGTTGTGTGGTTTCACCTTGTGTTTTCCTGCTGACAATAACATTTTGCATCACTCTCAGTATAGGTTTGTCAATCACATCTTTAGTTAAATAGATATTACGACACATTTGGACTTCAGTTACAGCCCTGTATAGAGCTGCAGTACTTGACAGTTTTTCAACGTTAGCACAAAAACAGTGCTTTTTGGCATTCTGTTTTCTTTTCTGTCTGTTTTAGTCACATGATCCACACAGGAGTTAGGACTGAATTCCATAACCATTGTTTTTGATGACTTTTGATGGTCTGATATTTTTTTCCGTGACTGTATGTCTTGAGTTAGAGAACTGGCTTCACTTTTCCATCTATACTTACATTCTGCCTGTGGCCCTAGAGGTGTGGTTTTCTAAATTCTGCCATTTTACATCTGATTCTGGCTCCTGCATGTTTTTGGGATTATACGACATCATTAAATGACTGTACACTTAATATTTGTACAATCCAATCCAATCCAATCCAATCCAGCTTTATTTATAAAGCACTTTAAAACAACCACAGAGGACCAAAGTGCTGTACAGAAGACTAAAATAAATAAATAAAAGCACAACAAAAGAACAAAATATAGAAACAAATACAATACAATAATTGATGTTTCAGGTGTATGGTGGACCTTACCTTTCAGGAAGGAAATACAATGAATTTATCACAAAGTTACAGACTTAGCTTTCAATAGGTAATAAAATTTTTAAACAACAGTAAACACGTCATCATGAGGTTTTGGATTGTTTATCTCTTCTTTTCTTTTTCTGACACTTTATACACTGTGGTGCATCCAGAAGGTATTCACAGCTCTACCCTTTTTTTTTTTTTTTTTTTACATTTTCTTGTGTTTGTTTGGAAGCTGTAATTGCTGCTAAAGGTGCATCAACAAAGTCTAGAGCAAACACTGAATATTTATGTACATGTCATATTTTTTTTCTTTTTTTTAATAAATTTGCAAAAGTTTAAAATAATAATAATAATAATAATTATGGATTAGATTTCTATAGCGCTTTTCAAGGCACCTAAAGTGCTTTACATTATTGATCCATTATTCATTCGCTCTCACATTCTCCCTCTGGTGGTGGGAAACTACAGCTGCCCTGGGGCAGGCTGACAGAAGTGTGGCTGCCAACTTGCGCCAAACGGCTCCTCCGACCACCACCGAACATTCATACGCATTCATACACCAGTGTGAGTGGCACTGGAGGCAAGGAGGGTGAAGTGTCTTACCCAAGGACACAACGGACTGACTAGGAGAGAGTGGGATTCGAACCGCCAACCCTTTGGTTATTGGACAACCCACTCTTACCTCCTAAGCCATTACTGCCATGGCCAAGCTTTTTTTCAGTTTGTCATTACAAGGTTTTGTGAGTAGAATTTTCAGGTAAATATTAATGTTACCTATTTTGAAATAAGGCTATAGCAAAAAAAAATGTAAAAAAAAAAAAAAAAAAAAAAGGTGTAACACTGAATACTTTCAGGCTGCACTGTAAAAGATTAATAGATAAAAAAAAATATTTTATCATTCCTACTTTTCCCATCTTGTTACTTCTTAATGGGCATTAATGGGCTTGTTACTTCCACTGTCTGTTTTGTATGTAATTCAGCACAAAAGATATTGGAAAAGGAGGAAATTTCATCAAATCTGATCTCGTGGAAAACAATATGAAAGAGCAGTGATTCCACAGAAAACAGCACAAGGCTGTACAAGAGTACAAGGCTGAAATATACATGCTGTGTACAGATGTGAAGGAAGAAATAAATATGCAATGCCCTCTGCAGACACATTCTATTCATTTTTTATAAGATGTGTGACTGATTTCCATACTGTGTACCTGCCACTGACAGCTAAAACATGAGAGATGGGCACACAGCAGGACCCTGTAGTCTCTATGGCAACCTACAGACTTAGATCTAGTCTGAGAGAAAAGGATGGCGAATCACAGTCTGTGTGTCAGCCTCTACCCCACTCAGACTTGGACAGGGATGAAGGTGTTTTGATGCATTTCTACTTTTTCCTCAGTTAATAGTTTCTCATCAAATTAATTTAGAATATTTGATAAGCACTAGTGAGTTTTTCACAAGTTAGTCCAGAGTTACTCAATCTCTATTATTAGCGCCCATGGGAAACCAGAATAGTCCAATCAGTCTACAGTGGCAACTATTGTAATTCTATCTTGGAACGTTCCTCATGAGTCCCACTAGATTTGTAGACTGGGGTCATCAGTGTTAAACCACATCTGTTCAGGTTTAAAGTCTTCACATTACACTTGACTTTGACTCTTGAATTCTTGTTAAACTACAATCTTTAAAATGGTTTCAGCTTTCATTGCAAATGTGACACAAAAGCCCATATTCTGATCATTGAATTCACCTGGATCTGCCAAGTAAATTTAATTCATTTTATTTATGCATGCTTTCTAACCTTCAATGACTACTACTGCAGTTTTGCCAACATAAAACCACAGGTTCCCTGGAGTATAGAGGCCAAATCATCCAGAGGGGAAGTATAATTTTAGGAAATGTAACTCCTCTGGAAATGCCATTAAAAGCAGGGTAAAATCTGGATTCAGAGGACTTCAAATGACATAAAAATAATGATGAAAAAATGATGAAAAATACAGCAAATATTTTAATATTATAACAGAAATAATACATATGCTATGCTAATACTAACAGTATTGTAAAAGCTAAATGCTAATGCAAAACATCATGACATGTAACTAGCTTTTGTTTATATCCCTTCTGCTGTCATCAAGCTATAAAACAGCACACCGAGCAATCCACACAATTTAGAGCTAAAACATGTATGTACGACCGACATATTACAAATAGCAGGAGCTAACGTGTATTAAATAATTTATACTATTATGTATCTTACTAATTATCTTACCAACATTCTCCAAATGAGCTACAGTATGTGTCATGGTTTAGCTAACTGCAAGATGCCTTCAACCTCTATCAAGTGGCCTGTATTGTCTGCTGAATAAAAATAACATGTCAGGCGTGACACTGGATTAACGTACCTGGTCAGGTGAAAAAGGTGGACAAGCCAGCGACTGGATGGTCAGATTAGGTCATGGTCGAGTTGAGCTGTTAGTGCTAGTGTTAGTAGAAGTGTTAGCTGAGGTGCCCCCTTCACTGCTGCAGATCCAAATGCCGCTCACAAAGATCGTTTATTGTAGTTAAGCCTCCTCCGATTAGATTAATGGGCCACAGTGGGTGACTACCAAGAATAATAATCGTATATGTGAATATTATGTAACTATTATAGACTATTTATTGAAGTAAATTTTATGAAATTGTTTCATGTTATAATCTGAATACATCTTTTCTGAATTCATCTTTTCCAAAAGTTTGGGTGTACGAAAAGAAATCCAAAGTGGCACTCCTGACTTATTTTTAGTCTTTGATAGTGAGTCATTTCAGGGCGCGCAATGTAGCCTGGGAAGTGAAGTCTTACAGTTTTAAAAACGTTCACTAAAATATCTTTCATTTCATACTACTGTTACTACAAAATGTAAATTGCTACCCCTTTACATACTCCGAATGGCTACCCTTATGATGGCATAAATCAATATTAACAAACCCCTTTTTGCAGAATAAGAAAAAGAGCGCATTTCCTTCAGCATTGACACATCCCGGAAGTGCTGATATGTCATATGATTACCCAAAAAATGGCTGCGGTGCAGTGGTAAGATTCAGATTTTCGTGTTAAAAACAACATATTTATTTTAAATATTTACTCGTACACCGTTATGTTTGTTTTCCACATAGGGCGTAGATAGTGTTACTGCGTATACTGCATGTTCCATTAAACCACACTGACCAATAAACTGTATATTCTATTTGCAGAGCTTCGAACATAAAAACAACAGTCAGATGTAATGCATGTGATGCATAAGGCCTTAAATTAGTCCACATTATTCTAACACTGCTCATATTACAAAGCAGACGTTCTGACATGTATCTTGCACACCAAACAGGGGTGGCAAAAACTGTTAAAGTAAATGTGAATACTGCTTAAATGGGCAGAAATATTAGTAGCAAACACAAATGTAGGTATTGAAGTCAAAACACTAATTTGGAATATAGTTTATGAGAAGTGAAGCTTTAGTGTTGTGTCAGCATGTTACTGCAGTTTCTGCTACAGTCGGAATTACTCTGAACTACTTTACATCATGATTTACAAACAGGTTGAACAGAAAAATGTGAGGCCTGATCAGGGGATTAATGGAGGAGAAAAAACAGACAGACAAGTGTGTTTGGAGCTGTTTATAAGACAAAAGTAAAGAAAGTGATGTCTGCAGTGAGACCAAACTGGACCTTTAAAGCTCTGTGTGAAATTTAGAGGGATAAGGAGTGTGCAATTGCAGAAATTGAATATATATTATATGTTTTTATTTGTGTTTTAACACATGATTAGTTCACTTTACACTTTACACCCACAGAAAAAGCAGGCAGATATTCACAGTCTGCTATGTCGCACTATGATTCTAGAGCAGTGGTTTCCACCCCTGGTCCTGGAGGACCGCTATCCTGCATGTTTTAGATGTATCTCTCTCCTAACTCACCTGATTGAAATGATCAGCCTCTCATCCAGCTCTGCAGAAGACTGATAATGACCGTCAGGTGTGTTGGCAGAGGGAAACATCTACAACATGCAGGATAGGGGTCCTCGAGGACCAGGGGTGGAAACCACTACTCTAGCGTTTCTCAGAACAGACTTTCTCTTCTTTTTTCTTTTTCATAGCTAGTGGCGTCCAGTGTTAGGGTTTATTACCAAACACTGGGTGGGGGTGCTATTCAGTTGGTTCAAATCAATCACTTCTGCACTAGACATCATTAAATATTACACAATCAAACCTTAGGCCTATATGTTAATAACACTTAGAGAAGTGATTGTTTGGCACAGTTATTAAAAATGTCACTACTGATCAAATAAACAGTCATTGTTACATAATATAACACAAGATAAGTAAGATATCAGCTTTCAAGGAATAGAAACAGCAGGGTCTTCTTCTCTGTTTTCTGTGAAACTAGGCGTTCCCGCTGGCGCAAGTATGATGTGGAGCTGCAGAGATGTCACACCGAAGCCCTGCCAGTGGAGTTTGGAGATTATCATCCACTCAAACCCATTATGGTAATAATAATAACAATGATAGTCATCCTCTGCCCTTATCTGTACACACCTGAAGTTTACCCTGACCTCCTTTTTTCTCCACCATGGTTTATCTCTAATAAAAATTATTAGGTACTCATGGGTCATTAAAAAAGATCTTAAAAGGTGTTGAATTCATTAATCTGACAATAAGGACAAAACTAAAACTTAAAGGTTCTAATACAACTGAAAGATTAATTGAATCAATTAAAAACAGTACAATTGTCAAGTACAATTTTCCTGAATCGAAGCTTCTTTTCCTTCATTTCGTTGCTGCCAAACCTTGGTTCCTCTGTCATGTTTCATGTGGACGCTTATTGTGACGCACAAACAACACAAACCACATGAAGTGTAGCTCAGAAGAGACCAGGACAAAAAGGCAGAAAATGTCTATATGTTGACTTTTCGACATTGGAACCATCACTTATTCCTTTAAACTTTGAAGTTTTAACACAAACATTACAAATACTTGTCTTTATTTGTTTTAGTCGTATGTTCGCTCCATGTTCAGTTGTTAGTAAGTTGCATCCAAATGTGTTGAAGACTACAGCGACATATTGTTTGTGGAAGATGTCATTGGATTTGTTGTTTATGTCTATAAATATTTTATATATACTTTTATACTGTTGTTATTGTTGTTTTATATATAATATATCCTTTTACTTTCTTCCTTTTTGTGGTTGTTGTTTCAGCTGGTTTTGGAATAAAGAACAAGTAGTCATTCTCAGACATGTCTTTGTCACATTATTTACAGTTTTGTTTTTTTTTTCACTTATTCCATAGGTTAATCGGTTACAAAAGTAATCAATAGTTGCAGCTCTATTCTCAGATTAATCTTCCCAACCATTAGTTAAGCATTAATGTCACTCAGACCAGAATAGCAGGAATGTTCTATCATGTGCTGCGTGATGCGTCCGTCTACTGTTGGGTCATACAGCTGAAATGTGTGTCGACTTTTTTTCTCCAATTCTTATTTTATTATTTTGGCTAAAGTTAGTGTTTATGTCATTTCAGCTGGGTTTTAAAGTCATCAATTTAACATATGGGAGGCTCTGGAGTCTGAAGCTACTTCTGTAACCGTCCCTCCTCTCTCCATCCAGGTAACGGACACAAAGACCCGTCGTGGGGCTCGTAAAGGCAGCACCTCTTCCTCTTCCTCCTCATCCTCCTCTGCTGCCCCGGACCCCCTCAGCTCCATGCTGGACGGAACCGACCCGCTGTCCATGTTTGCAGCAGCTTCAGCCAGTGAGACTCCAGCCATGTCGCACAGTAGCTCCACAGGGGTCAGTTCACACCAAGACTTGTTACTTTGACTTTTTTTAATGTTTGAGTAGAATTTAGTTTATTTTGCATCATTGCATCCCTTCTCTACATCAAAACCATTTTTAACCTGAAATGACTGAATAATAACTTAGAGGATAGATGATCTCTTATTGTAATAATAATAATAATGATACATTTTATTTATAGGCGCCTTTCTTGGCACTCAAGGACACCGTACAGTAAAGTATAAAAAAACAAGCAATAAAACAGAGTAAAAGCAAAAGGGCAGGTTAAAAATTGGACAGTGCAATTGAGGTTATATGGAGAAAGCGTTTCTAAACAGATGGGCTTTGAGGTTGGATTTGAAGAGGGGGAGTGAAGTGATATTTCTGAGCTCCGGTGGCAGAGAGTTCCAAAGTATTCATGAGTGCATTAACACAAATAGAGCATGACAAAAAAATATAGAAAACATGTCACTAGATGAAAACACACTATTAGTTTCTGATTTCACAACTTATAAGCAAAATAAAATCAGTGCAATCTGAGTTTCTTTTCAACAAGACAGAAGTGATGTAAGAAATAGTGAGACACAAGAAGACGTTACATATAGAAAACAATTTCAAACATTTAACAAGACTAAATTTATTTAAGAGATTCAAGAAGATAAAACCAATGTAAAAGAGCAAATAAATAAACAGCACTAACAGCTAAAAAAAAATAAGTAAATAATTATACATATACACATACAAATAGACTATACAAATAACAATAGTACAGTAGTAACTAGAAAAGCAGTCGGAGAGCGCAGACCTCCGCCAAGCGCAACAATTAAGACAATTTTTGTCCCCATTTACCACAATGTTAAGGAAAATTTCAAAGTGATCCAGAATCCAGGATTTCTTCCGGATCACTCCCAAAAGTGAATAATTTCTTCCTTGTACCATTTCCAACAAATCCTGAAAATGTCATCAAAATCCGTCCATAACTTTTGGAGTTATGTTGCTAACTAACGAACGGACAGACAGACAGACAAAGGCAGGCGAAAACATAACCTCCTTGGCGGAGGTAATAACTATCAAAATAGTTGTGAAAACAGGCAATTGTACATTAGAAGTACTAGTTGTAATAAATGATAAAGTACTACTGGTAATGAATAATCATATGTAATACTGCTATAATGTTATTATATATATGTGTATGTGTAATTTTTCAATAACAGAAATAATAGCAATAATAATAAAGTGATAATAGTAATTGTAGTTGCAATAATGGTCAAGGTCAAGTTTATTTCCATAACTTTTGGAGTTATGTTGCTAACAAACGAACGGACAGACAGACAGACAAACCCAGGCAAAACCATAACCTCCTTGGCGGAGGTAAAAGAAAGACCAAAGTGATGTAATGAAAATGAAATGAAAGATGCAGTAAAATAAAAACAACAGAACCAGACAAGACAGACATGAACTGGATCTAAAGTTAGAATGGGTCAGTATTCTTCTCATTATGTTAATATGATCAGATGAAGGTTACTCTGTCAAACACAGGAGTGTGAGTAGAGTTCAGAGTAAAAGAACAGTGTGAGCTGAAGCTTTGTCCTCCTGCCGCCGTTTACCCAGAAAAACCCACAGCGGTGAACGGAAGGCCGGACAGACGGCAGCAGGACAGAGGCGCAGCTGTCTGCAGGTTCATGGATGTGAACAGAACAGGAGGTTTTAGTGACACGTAGAAGTGAAGTCATACACGTTTATGACAATGAGAGAAAAAGGTCCTGCATTAAGTTTATACACATGGGTCCGACTGAAAGTCATACAGATAAGGTGCACGAATAACAGGTGTCATTTAATTATTTCAGCAGTGATCTGGTCAAATTGATGTAGAAATACAAAAGTTATGCTTTTGTATAAATGAAGATATGTTCACAATTATCCAACACCATACTCAAACAAATTTGATCTTCCGTATTGTTGGACTTCTAGACGTCAGTATTCTCTAAAACATGGTGGACCTCATCTTTGGAATAATCTTTGTCCTGAACTTCAATCAGCATCTTCTTTATCATTGTTTAAAAAGCATCTGAAAAGGACTTTAATTTACAAAAAAAAATGTAAGGCTTTATATCATTTGATTTGTAGTTTTTACTTTTAATTGTTATTTCAGTTTTATCGTATTTTTATTCTTTTTTTCTGTATTCTGTATATTCAGTATTTTTTATTTCTGGGGAGGTATTTATATAAGCCTTTTTTGGCTTCTATCCTCTCCTGCACAGTGGTGTTACTTGCATGATCATTTCTTAAATTTTTTTTCATGTGATGTACAAATAAAAAAAATACTAAAATAAGATAAAATACTTTATTGATCTCCCGAGGGGGGGTTTCAAATGTACAGCAGCACGAGACAAGAGGCATTAAATACAATAAAGAGAAGACGAGGAGATAAAATATAAACATTTGTTAAGGTGACTAAAAATGACATAAATAATAATAATAAATAAAGTAACAAATGTGCAAATAGGGGACATGACAGATGCAAAAACATCAAATGAAACATGAGCTCAGTTAGAACATCCTCCTTTGGCCTTTTCTGTAAAGTGCATGTGTGTTGTCAGACCAGGTTCAGTTTGCTTTTATACAAACAGCTCGTACAAATGTCTTTTGACTTTTACTGCAGTAAAAAAAAAAAGAATCAATATTTGTGCTTTTATCATAATCTTTTGATTTACAAACTTCTACTGGAGTAAAGAATGACAGGACTTTTGTCGCCTCTGTCCAGGACCTGGGGAGGAAGAGGAAGGAGAAGGAGGAAGATGCAGTTGGACCAGACTTTGAGTCCTGGTCCACAAAGCGGGGGGAGATCCTGGCCCGGTTCACCACCACGGAAAAGCTGTCAATTGTGAGTCACTTCTGTTTCTATGAATGAAACCGGAGCAGTTAATAGAATTCGTCTGTTTGCAAATAGCCCAAAGCTAATATTCTTTCTTTGTTGTTCTAGAATCTTTGCATGGGCTCTGATAGAGGTAAGACCGGTGTGTGGGTTCAGAAAAACACAGACTCTGATCCTTCACCCTTTTCATTCCTCGTATGCTGTTGTCAACAGAAATCATCTCACAAATCCATCATAGCACAGAAAATATCCAGGCTGTTGTTACTCCAGTTTAGTTTAAAAGAAAAGGATAGATTCATTCTTTTACTCATGTTTTTCTGTAGAAAAATACTTTGAGGTTTGTGCTCTAAGCCCATCTGTCAGCCCACCAGCCGAAAATTCCATTCCTGAAATAAATGGAGTAAATTGCTTAAAATACAGTGGGTTTTTTTCTCAATAAATTTGGATTCATAAGAACAATAACATCTGTGAGGTTGATGTAGAAGTGTCAGAATGATTCTCAAATGTACTATTTTGAAGTAAATGCAACAAGAATACAAAAAATATCAAATTTTCAGCTCAGCCTAAAAAAGGTACTCAGGATAAAAACCACATGGAAATCATTGGGGAAGTGGCCGATGGTCTGAACAGGTTCATTACTGCTGTTTTAAGGCATAAGCCAATAACTAACTTGGTCTGTGTGTCTTTTGGTAATTGGATTTTCTTTTCAGAAACAAAAGAAAAACTTGCGGTTAATTGATTTTTGTTTTAAAATAGACAAATTACAATTTAATTTCAAGGAGAGATAAACAAGATTTAAAAAAAAAAAAAAATTGATTGATTTTCATTTGGAAATGGAAAAATGGACCAAAAAGGCCTGTTTTTTTTCATTTTCTGTGACCAGATGTTGTCATTTTCAAGGAAAGAGTGAAATGTGGACACGTTCCCTCCAGGACTGTCTACGGACCAACTGGAAGATTCATACAAAACCATTGTTCATAAAAATGTTTGTGACCGAGGCATTAGCGCTCTTTCCTTCAAAATGACAACATCCTGTTAGAAAAAAAAACAACAACAAAAAAACAGGCTTTTTTGGTCACTTTTTCCATTTCTGTCAGATGGCAACTTTATTTTTTTGTTATTAGAGAAAACAAGTCAATCTGTTTTGACACTGAAAAAGAGAAGACCTTGAATTTCAAATTAAATTCTATTTTAAAATGAAAATCAATGAACCACAAGTTTGTCTTTTGTTTCTGAAAAGAAAATCCAATTATTGACCTAATTTCCACTCAAGTTACAGTATTTATAGAACAACAAACTGGTTTTAATGTTTGAGTGCTGAGCTACAGTAGACAGATTATATGAAAGGGGCAATGCGACAATTAATTCAAGGTAACTTTGGAAAATAACCACTTGATTTGACTGTTAACCTGCTAGACTGTGGTTTGTCCCACTGTATTTACTGTACATTGAAAACACATTAATGGATGAACCAGAGGAACGACTGCAGCGGGTGGACTCCACTTCATCTGTTGCATCTGAAAAAGGGGACTTTATACTTTCCTGCAGGAAAAGCTCAAGCTCCTGGATCTTCAGCTGTTTCAGAGAAAGTTCGCACTCGCCTGGAGGAGCTGGATGATCTGGAGGAGGTGTGTTTTTATTAAGAATCAACCAAATCTGATCACTTTTGGGTTTCCCCCTTTGACTGTTCATTTATTACACTGGTCCACAAGTGAAGTGTTTCCAGAGTAAAAGTAGGGAAATTTCACCACGAGTCACCGATCAAGAAAAATTCCGTCCTAAATGCTGTTCAGCTGAAGTTTCCCCAGATACAGACTTGGGTCAAAATATGAATTTCAAGGATTAATGATAGAATGGTTTAACTCCAAAGGAATATTAGTGCTGGAGCTACTAGGTCGACTTCAAAACACTGTCTGTACACGACAGTACATTCACTGCACAGGTTCGATCAGTGGAACATTCATACTTCTACTGGATACATGAACATCAACCAACATATATGTGGAAGAGCACTTCATCATATACCTGGAAAACATCAGCAAACCAGCACTTTGATCATTTATTTTCCAATTAATCATATTAAATTATCTAATATTTAGCACATTTAATCTCTGAAACAGATAATTTCTAAAAAAAATAAATAAATAAATTGTAGAGCAGTGTTATAAATTGTACAAACCCTGCATTGTTCCATTGGTTTGTAGACTAGCTTTGTAATAACTTCAGTTTCCATTTGCGTCGTACAGTTATCTGAAATGGACTGTAATCATGTTTATTTCTGTTCTAAATATGGACATTTTTGATATGGGAGGGGTGGATATGGGGATTGACTTCATTTTGAAACCAGCTTCAAGGGGACATTGAAGCTTTTAGCACCTGCACATTGGCTTCGTTTTTGGTCTCCAGCGGTTTCCACTTGATTTATACAAAACAATTTGTACATAACGGTGCTTGTACCACCTTAAATGGTCTATGAATAGGTTCAACACTGTAAACCTGTACTGAGGAAGGATGTGCTTGGATATTTGTTTGTGTGTGAAGGGTTCCCAGAGAGAGCTGCTGAACCTTTCCCAGCAGGATTACGCAAACCGCATCGAGGAGCTGAACCAGTCCCTAAAGGAGGCGTGGGCCTCAGACCAGAAGGTCAAAGCTCTGAAGATCGTCATTCAGGTAACGTAGCGTTATGGGATGAAGCTGTGGGAAACATGTCCAAATGAAGCTGACAAAGGAGACCAGTAAACTGGATGGACAAACCTTTTTATGCACAGACTGAAACACCTGTGTTCTTTTATTTATAAATGGGTTCTTCTGTGAACCTGGTCCTAAAAACAGGACCCGGTTCTTCTGTGAACCTGGTCCTAAAAACAGGACCCGGTTCTACTGTGAACCCGGTCCTAAAAACAGGACCCGGTTCTTCTGTGAACCCGGTCCTAAAAACAGGACCCGGTTCTTCTGTG
>JAPTYQ010000012.1:3127561-3138619 GCA_029814465.1 Ostorhinchus cyanosoma
TATATATATATATATATATATATATATATATATATATATATATATGATGCCGCTACACCACTTGGTCTGTTACTCTGTTTCCTCGACACCAATGTTTAGACAGAGACGATCACAGCAGAGCATAGATTTACACTCAACACTAGTCTATCCATCCAGTGGCACTACAAGTCTGAAACCAGTAAGTCCTTTATGGAACACCAAAATGGCAAATATTAAACAAATTAGACTTGTAACAATCTTTCACGCAACAGACTGAGATATTTCCACATGCAGCAGTTAACTGGTGTGTCAAATGGAATACAACACTTTCTCTGACTGCTATTTGTCTTGCATATACTTTTTACAAATATTCATAAAGGTTTGTGTGATACTTAGTGACATCTAGTGGTGAAAATGAAAACTGTCCCAAACCCAAGCCACGCCCTCTCCTGACATGCTAAAGCCCATTGCTAATCAGTGCTTGTTTACTGAGCTTTTAGTTAAGATTCTAGTCCACCTTAATGCTCCAAACCATCCTGTTAGCCTGTTGCACTGTAGCAGGTGTTTTAGTTTTTGCTACAGTGGGTTAGTTCACTAAGTTATTTTCAAGTTACAGAATGGAAAAAAAAGATTGTTTCACAGCCTGATCCTTAGCAGACACTTGTCTTGTTCCACATATACCAAAATCTTACTTCTGACACCAGTATTTCTATTAAGTCACATTTAGCTAACAGCTAGCTAACTAGCTGACATTCCCTACATTTAGCTCACTTGCTAATGTTAGCTGCTGTTTGCTATTAAGGCCTAGCGAAGTAAATGATTGGACAGTGACAATGTTTCTACTACAGATAATACAACTCCAAGCTCCTCCAGAAACACAGCACATCAATGGTGAATGAAAACAAGTTAACCTAATAACATGATTATGAATATTCTCAGCAATCTCTAATTGGCTCCTAAATTGACACTGGACCAGTAAATTATCGTACATGTTCTCATTTTGTCTGTATTGATTCGTGTGATTGTTCAGTTTCAAGTTCTTCATTCAATATTTGCCATTCATGGTGCCACAGTCCCACAAAGATCATCACATAAAAAGTTAGTAACAATTACTCTACATTGGAAGACTTTTGGACTTTCCTAGTGTTCTAGTACAGAGTGGAAAGTTTAACCCCTTGAGATTATCTGAAGCACAGTTAGGGCTTTTATTTTGTAAAATCCTTAAACAGCAGACTGGCTGAATGTCACTACAAGGACACGCTGAAAGCAGAAGGTTCACAGAACATCATAGCATGTGTGTTTCCTGGGGGGGGTCAAGGAATTTAACACTGGAAAAAAGCAGCCACTGCAGTAAAATCACACTTCTTATTTATGTGCTGATGTTTGATTCACCTCCAACAGAATAACTGTCCAACAGAAACTAAAATGGAAAACAAAGGACAGAAGATGAAATGCCATTCAATCACATGCTAAATCGATTTCACTCCAACAGACATGTTTTCAGCGTCCAAAAACATTCCCCGCATCATTCTGAACCACAAAGGTGACTTCTTTTTTTTTTTCTTTTTCACGGCGACAAATAGCCAGGCATCATGTAGCAGCAACACACAAAGTAAGTGCCTCCAAGACCCCACTGCTGGATTTTCAGAACATCTGTCCTAACTGTATGGGGAAAAAAAGCTTCCTCTGGGAAATGCAAACAAGCTCAGCGGCAGCAGCTTGATTGTGAGGTGAGAAGTGGGACTTTTTCAGTGGACACTGATATTTATATGTATACGGTTATTCACGCTGAATTGTCACTGCCACTCTGATCCTTGGAGAAACTGAACAGAAAGGGTTTGTTTAGTTGATATACAAAGTGCAAGACGACATTTGATAATAACTTACGAAGAGTTCTGAAGATGAGAAAACAAGTGGCCTCTCCTACAGATTTAATTTACTAAAGAAAGAACAGACTTAACGGGAGACAAAAACCCACCAGGTTCTCTGCAGTTTCAATCGAGCCCATGTGGTTCTCTGCCAAACAATAGAAGGTTTATTGTAGTGAGTTAACAGAAACCCTCACACTGATGTAATGAACATCACAAAGAGGGGTTTCACTTACGGTGCTTTAATCTCCACTGGGAAACTCACGAAAGAGGACAGTTTGTTATCACTTGGTTAAAATCCATACCTCCTAAACAGAGTCCCCGGCCAACAAAAACAATGAGTACAATAAAATGACAGAATCTTAGGATAATTCGACATGGGATTCGCAGTTTGGCGCAGATAGTCCAGGCAGTGCTGAGTAGGATATTTTGGCCTGATACTTGTTCTGATTTCGGACCGAGTGGGTGGGATGATGGGGAGATTTGTGAAAACAGCACGCCTCTGAAAACACGAGCCGGGGCCTCGTGCCACCAAGTTATGGAGGTGAAGCAGGGAGGCGGCGTGGTCTTCCTCTTTTTTTGTGTTTTTCCTCGTCCTCAGGTGTGGCTTCAGTCCAGCTCTATGGGGCTGCTGTCCTCCTGGGCTTCCTCCCCCACATCATCATCCTCTCCAGACCCCATCAGGCTGTTCAGCAGGTTTCCTACAGAGGTGGGCAACACAGTGACCATCATGTCTTCAGACATTTAAAGGGCCTCAATGAGTTAAGTATGAGGCCTTCTGGAGACCATGATGAAAGCAATCAGGTCTACTTTACGTCCACACCCGTATTCAAAAAACACAAGCCAAGTGTGGCTGTGGTGATGCTCCTGGTCTAAATATAGAACAGCATCAGGTGATCACAGACATTTGCTTGTTGCTTTTTAATAGCATTTCATATTTCTCCTGACTCACAATGAGGAATGGTCACAATACTCAATGATGGCAATAGTCATTACATTATAACAAAAGATTCATTTAGCCAAATGTACGTGTTGTGAAGGTACTAGGTTGCACTGTTTATGGGAATGTGAAAAATTCTGTTGTTTTGGAAGGTGGTATGCTTCAGTCAGCAGGTACCAGTAAACCCACTGTTAAGTCAGCGAGGGAAGGGCCCTGCGTTTCTGAAAGAAAATGAGGATGTGACTCAGTCCCTTTTAATGCTAGCAAGGAAAGCCATACTGGTCAAAGGGGCTGGAGAAGACCCCCCTTCCACTCCTATGTGGAAACCACTGATCTCAGAAGTTGTGATACTGGTAAAACTAGAACACTATGTTAATAAAAGGACCCAAATTTTCCTGCAGAAATGAAGGAAGCCACTGGAACTGTTGGGAGTGCAGTATAATTTGAACTAAATACAAAGCATAATGGATATCTGTCACTTTTTGGTTTGCTTTCTCCACTTGTCTTCCTTTTCATTTTGATTATAAAGAAATAACATTTTCGATTCACATACTTGTGCATTTTATTTTACTATACGATATGAACTGTTGTGCAAACATTATGTACGTTCGTGTGCTAGGGATGGTGCACAAGCATAGATTACATAAACCAGTCTTGTAGCATCATTGTAATTTTATTTTTTACCAACTGTTTTTAATGTTTGTAAAGTTGTCATAAAACTTAAATAAATAGAAGTTTTTAACAAAGCATTTATGAACCAAACATCCTGTCTCACTGTGAAAATTACTTCCCTTTGTTTGTAACGGTGTCTGATTGGAAGGGTCCATCAGACACACAGGCACAAAACCAGCCATTCGAAGTGCGCATGAGAATGTGCTGCATATTTACAAAATCTAAACTCAAGTGTTTTCACGGCCTTGGCTACACAGAGTTTGGTGTTGTTTAGCTCTTTCACTGTCACATAGGTTGGACACGGTCTGTCAGTGCAAAGTAGGAGCCTGTTTGCCTCCTGCTGCATCACTCAGGTTTAAGTCACCATTTGAATCCTGATGAATTCATTCCAATGCCATTTGTGTTTGTTGTGAAATAGCTCAAAGACCCAATGACTGTTCTACTTGTGACATGAAAACTGATTAATAAATAGCAGCCACTTCAAAAGTCAAAGCCATTATTAAACATACAAAACAATAACCTACAGCTACTTCCCAGTAAATACTGAACAGTATTTTTGCTTGAAATGCCCATCATTACATTCATGTGACTCCTACCTTTAAACTCAAAGCCCCTAAATGGAGCATTTCTTGGTCAATGTTTGATTTACATTCACATTCATCTGACATTTTAAGGAACAAATTTGCCTCAACCAGCAAGTATAGACAAAAAGTAAAAACTCAACAGTTAATTAACAAGAGCTAATTACAAATCAAGCTACAGATTGTATCCATAATTTCTTTATTTTAGCATTTTATGCAAACATTTAACCCTGTCACACTCCCAAATACATGTCACCATCTGTGACAGTGAGTCCACTTACCTAGCAGTCCACCGTACGATGGGGACTGTTTGGGTGGAACACCAAAGAAGAGCTGTCCTATTCTGTCAAGATACTACGGAGACAAGAAGACACAGGAAGAAAGAGGAAACATATATGAATATTATAATAATAATACATCACACTTATATAGTGCTTTTTGGACACTCAAAGACATTTCACAAACAAAACAAAACAAAATATGAATGAGTGTGAGCTACATAGAACAGAAATTCAAACATCACACACAAAACCCAAATCACAGCCTAAGTACATACAACACATAATCAGGGTTCCTACACATTTGAAATGTCTCAATTCCATACTTTTTCCAGACCCTAATTTCCAGATATCTTGGTAAAAAAAATTCCAACCATTCTGTATATTTGGGATTTATGAGCTAGTCTTCAGAGACTTTGCATCTACCCATTCTGAGTTCTGCCAACGATCATACAAGGCATGTTGAATATCTCGCTCACCAACAGTATGTGGACATCACCTGTCCATCGAAGCAGCAGCGACACCGGCTGTATGCGCTCTAACAAACATTTTAGCTGCACTAGCAAGTACCTTAAAAAACAGATCCATCCATTTCTTTTTGTAGATATGTATAATTTTACGTTTTAAAAAACAGAACAGTGGCAACAGTCTGGGAAACAAATATTTTTCCATGTAGTTCTTTCCATTTTCCATACTTCTCCAGACCTGGAAATGTATAAAATCAAATTCCATACTTGTGTAGGAACCCTGCATAATGTAGGCGACCTACTGTTGAAGATCATCTGACATGTGATTCAAGGCAAAGACTGTATGAACAAACAAGTCATTAGAGCACATTCTAACACTTACTTCATTATACATGGGGTCTCTCTTCAGGGAAGGTTGATATTGCTCACATAACACTGTAAAAACT
This sequence comes from Ostorhinchus cyanosoma, assembly GCA_029814465.1. Taxonomy (NCBI): domain Eukaryota; kingdom Metazoa; phylum Chordata; class Actinopteri; order Kurtiformes; family Apogonidae; genus Ostorhinchus; species Ostorhinchus cyanosoma. The sequence goes on from JAPTYQ010000012.1 coordinate 3,132,793, forward strand.
GTTAATTTGCCCCTGAAAAAAAACACAAAGTCAACATCTGATAAGGCAATGCTAGAAAGATAATGGTTTTATTTGACTTTCAAATGGGATTATTTGTAATAGCAAATACTAGTTCTACTTATCTTATTACAGGCTCAGAATGGAGTGACCCTACTCAGTGCAGTAGAAGTTTCAAAGTACAAAAAATATATGAATCTACAGCAAAACTTTAGGCGGATAAACAAAACATTTTGCTCACCCATCCACTGCCAGCAGCAGAAACCAGATAAAGTTTAGTAGAGGCTGGACGAAAGGAGGGCCTTTCTCTATGGACGGGTGTTTCTCTGTGTATGTGCTGAACACCACGGAAGCACTGTTTTTGTTCTTTAAGCAGAGGAACCTGTGAAAGCAGTGGGTTCAGATGAGGTTAGAACAGAAAAAGAAATCAGACTGAAAATTTAAGAAGACAGAAACCATAAAATGGACTGGAGGTAGAGAGGGATGGTGGAGCGCAAACAGCCATATCAACGACACTGGAGGAAAACTGCTGACAGACAGAAAATGGATAGGTCTGCAGGGCAACAGGCTGTGCAGATGCATCGATAGCTCTTCACTGCGCACAGGTTTTGAATATCAACCACTTTGAATCCAACCCTTTAAAGGCCACATTTTCAGGACATTTCCTGCAGGCATGTTGGATGTTTTCAGTTTAACTTCATAATAATGCTTATGTTTTATCTTGTGCAACAATTTGTGTAACATTTATGCAACAATCAAAAACACGCCCTCGAGTGACTTACTGTAGGACGGCCTGCGCCACAAACATGTCGACCTCGCTGCGGAAGCCTCGTGACGCTGAATACTCCACCAGCATCTGGGCACACCCCTCGCCATCAGACGAATGCAAGAAGTGGTAACGAGACTCACTGTAGTTTTGCTCTGAAAACATACCATTAACTTGTGATTAAGCATCTGTCATCTTTCCCTACATTTTACTGACTGATTTTTGTATTTTCAAGTGCCTAGTGCTCATAGGATTACAAGAAAGGTAAAGGCTGTTATGATTGAACACTTTATTTCACACCAAGATTACGGAGTAATTTACAGCTGGTCTTAAAATATTCTGACATTTTAGTAAATGAAATCTGATACAGTCAGATCCACTACACCTGTAAAAATAACTCAACAGGAATGGAGGATGTTTTACTAAAGCAGACAGTATTCGGACACTATTTTGCCTGTTGTTTTAATAAAGGGTTATAATGACCACACATGCATTTCTCAGTCTCTGTAATAAAATACAAGGGTGTAGGTGAAGTCTCTAAACTACATTAAAATCTATTTCCATCAACCATAGTGGAAAGTATTTAGTGTGACATTCACCCTTACACATATCTTCAGTTCCCTCAGGCAGACAATCTGAGAACTGTACTAAACTTACAGCAGGTTTCACTCTCTACACATCAAACATTTCTTATGGTTTGACCTAGTTCATATCCTAGAGTTCATGCACATGTTTGCATGCTTAAAATGATGTTTCTGTTTATTATATCGATGTATTATGCTTATTTTCACATTTTTTGTTCAGGTTTTCTTCTTTGAGTGCTCGGCTGTTAGTTTAATGTTAAATAAAATGAGAAATTAGAGAATAAATCATTTTTTTGATTAATTGCAGTAGTAAGTGATAGTAGATATTGTATTAAGAGGCTGATTTCACAATTCTGTTTGAAATTATTATTGCAAATGCACAAGTAGTTTGATAAAGAGGCAGAAAATATAAGACTGCTCTTCTTTCTGCTCCTTTTCATTCAAGTGTTAATTTGCTGACATGTAGTAGCACTTTTTTTAATCTTATTAAATAAATAAACTAACTAAACTACATTAACTAAACTAAGCTACATCCTCTCATGTGATCATCTGTGGCAATCAATGCTGACATCTGACTGTTGAAACTATTGAGGTCTGACATTGTGTGAGTGCGTTTAATGCTAAAATTATAACACTTTATGGGTGCACTAAGTTAAAAGTTTCTGTTCAGTGTTGTTTAACCTATATCATTTTGTGACTGTCATATGGCACACAATAAAGCCAAAGATGACGCTGTGCTTACCTCGTCATAGTTTCATTTTTTTCAAAAGTGCAATGTAAAAATGCCAACTCTCTAATTTTTTTGTAGAAATATTGTAGGTCACTGTATTAGGTAGCAAGCCGTGCACCCATGATTTGCAGTTAATTTTCAAAAAGCACGGCCAAAAGAATGGTGCCTGTCTTACTCAAAGCCATGCTAATTATCAATATATTGTTCTCTTACCTAGTCAAATAATTTTGGTTAAATCAACCTATTTTTTCACAAAAATGAAGTGAATCATCAATGAACTCCAGAGGGTCCATGAATGAGTTGGTGCATCCTGAGGACATGCGTGATTTAAGATGACGTGGCAGCAAGACGGAACCTCACTAAAGCAGTTTCAATTTGTGTGGAAAATGCAGATGTCAAACTAATCCTGTGAGGTCAATCATGTTGAAAGCACAAACGTAAGTTAGAAGACACAATAAAAACTGAATTTTTCGGCAATAGTGTCAATCCTTTTGGTGCATGTTCAGTGCAGGTAGAGACAGTAAAAATGAGCTTCTAAGTGACTTTCTTGAAAGCAGGAAGTGCTTGCATGAAAGAAAACATAACACAGCGTTTCTATTGGTGGAAAGTGCATCACATGGACCAATCAGAGATGTCCATACTGTGCCGTGTGTAATCTAACTAATCTAACTTTTATACCTAGTCATCACCATCTTATATAAATTTCAATTAATTTGTAATTCTAGTCACTGAAAAGTGACTGGAATTGTATCATTTTCCCCTATTATTTTACTATTTTCATTATTTAATTCTAAACAATTTTTGTACATTTGTACATGATTGAATAAATGTTCTAAACTGTTAAAATGTTATTTGGGTAATGAACAGGATCTGATGATGCACCTCACTTTTATGCCCACCGGAATATTACACACCCTGTTTTGTTTGGTTGTTTTTTTTTTACACACAGTGTTCCTCCATTTCTGCCTAATGCACTGTTATAGGTTAATGATTAGGCCCTTTCCCACCGCAGGAACTGTGTGCAATACCCTGAACAATTAAAAACCCCAGTGCGTTCGCACCGAAATTACCCAGGTAAATAACTTTCCCTCGACCCTAACTTTCCCCCAAAAAGTTCCTGGTGGAGAGGTAGGGTTTTTCAGATTACCAGGAATTCTTAGGGGCGGGGCTTTGTGCTGGAGAACGCTACACTTGCAGCATTTCTGCGTTCCATACACCCATCACAATTTAATTTATTCTTTATTTCATTTCCATAAGTTTTGTACTTTAATAATTCGGTAAATGGACCAAAAGAAGCTACGACAAGTGGATGGATGAAGAGGTCCAGGCTCTTCTGAGCGTTTTTGCGGAGGAGAAAATTCAGACGGACTTTGAATCGCTGACACAAAACAAGCAAGTTTGGAGTAAAATTCAAGTAAACTTCAGCAGGATTATAAGAAACTAAAGGACCTTAACGATCACAGTGGATCCGACAAACAAACGGTCTGAATATCACACAGATATTCACTGTTTAGTTTGTTCCAGCTGTAACAGTAGTTAGCGGCACATCAGCTGTTTAGTCCAATGTCAGGTTAAACTAATACTACCTGCTCAACAGTCTGACACTAAAAATATTCATGTTTTCACCATGAGCTGAACACTGATTTATTCTGTTTGTATGCGAGTTCCACCTGAAATGGACCGGACGGACTCGCCTCTTTTTCCGAACCGGGGCTCGTTTGTACACTCCTCTGTGGTCTCCAGCCCTTTAGAACGAACCAGGTCAGACACTTCACATGTCCCATCACACTGGTAGGAATCTGTCCTCATGTGTTCTATTATTCACTTTTGCATTTTTATTACTTTTCATATAGGAAATTGAAAACTGCGGAGTTCCAGACTGGCTGTCCTGGACCGGCTGGTCCAGACCATGGTCCAGAGGCCCAAACTTTTCAATGATATTTATTTCCCTTTTAATCTCAAGGCACCTGTTTTTTGTTGTTGGGTTTTTTTTTGCACCTTTTGTTTGGTTTAAATTTTTTATTTTAAAAAATTGTAACCTAACATTGTCTGTTCATTTATAATGCATCAAAATATAACTAGATTATAAGCACTTTTATAGGTAATATGCAGTCAAATTAAATGCAGGTATTTGAGTAAATCTGTCTGACTTAAAGGTTGAACCTGGACTAAATCTATAAAACAACAGAAATGAAACAGAACCATCCATCACACTTAAAGTCAGATGTGATTTAGTTTAAGGAATGAGAAGCTGAAAACACGTTTTACCATTTTTGAATAGAAATTAAGGATATGTAATGATGGTTAACTTCATTTCAAATGTATTCCAGATGGATTGAGTGATTTAACAACCAGCAAAACGTTAAACCCAAACCATGCACTTAAAGTACTGAGTCATTTTATTGAACTAGAGCTGAGTTGGTGAATGTACATGAACTGCTCTGTAGTTACTGCTTCGTTACATCATCAACCTGATTTGAATAAATTACCCTGAACTTTGGGGTGCGGTGGAAACACAATTACCAGGAATTCTTTTACCCAGATAAGTTTGTGGTAAAAAAAAGTTCCTGGTAATAAAGTTCCTGGGCTTTTGGTGGAAAAGGGCCTATAGTCTCTCCAGTGTGTCCTAGGTGTTCCCTGAGGCCTCCTCCCAGCGGGACATGCCCGAAACACCTCCCCAGGGAGGCGTCTGGGAGACATCCAAAACAAATGCCCGAGCCATCTCAGCTGGCCCCTCTCGATGTGGAGGAGCAGTGGCTGTACTCCAAGCTCCTCCCTGGTGATGGAGCTCCTCACCTTATCCCTAAGGGTGCGCCCAGCCACAGTACAGAGGGAACTCATTTTGGCCACCTGTACCTGGGATCTTCTCCTTTTGTCCTCATGTCCATAGGTTAGACTAGAAATGTAGATTGACCGCTAAATTGAGTGCTTCGCCTTTCGGCTCAGCTCCTTCTTTACCACGACGGACCAATGCAATGTCTGCATTACTGCCAACGCCACACCGATCCGCTTGTTAATCTCCCATTTCATCCTTCTCCCTCCTGTGAACAAGACCCCAAGATAATTAAACTCCTCCTCCGAGACCGATGTAATGTCTCAATTACATTTCATATTGCCATGCAGTGCTAATGGCATCTCAGCATAATGCATTGCTAATGTTAGCAATATCGAGTCACCATTTTTGTTTCTCAAACAATTTATTACCTGGTCAGTTTGATGACCGACCTGCATAGGGGTTAATGTACTATGAACAAACATGTATAACGTTATTCGACTGTATAGATTATTTGAAATGTTCATGCTTACAATAAGTACAATTAAGTTAGCTACACTCAGCTGAATTTTACCTTGGTAATGGAATCACATTCAAAATTCAACTCAGCTGAATTTTACCTGTCCAGAAGAAAATTAACTATTACTACTCCATCTTGCAACAGCATCTCCTATACATATCCTTGTTTTGTTTCTCACTTTGTCACCATGTATTTGGGAATAATAACGAGACCTTTTAGGTTTAGTAATATCAGACAATTGTGATCAGAAATGTTCCTAGCTGCAGCTCAGTGGGAACTGGCAACCTGGACTTCATGATTGGGAGATAGGTGATGGATGGTGCATTAGGCCAAAACACAAAATGACAACAGAAACATTACTTGTGGGGTGCCACTTAGTTTCATTCATTCATTCATTATCTGAACCCGCTTTATCCTCAGTAGGGTCATGGGGGTCGCTTGGAGCCTATCCCAGCTG
>JAPTYQ010000012.1:3138719-3152348 GCA_029814465.1 Ostorhinchus cyanosoma
ATAAATTACCCTGAACTTTGGGGTGCGGTGGAAACACAATTACCAGGAATTCTTTTACCCAAATAAGTTCCTGGTAATAAAGTTCCTAGGCTTTTGGTGGGAAAGGGCTTATTGTAAGCAATTATGAGAAATTTCACAGTTTTTAGATAGATAATATACCCTTTCACCCCTGACTGCAACTGATGACATTATCACCCCCCCCCAATATATATACTGTGCGCCCATTTCCTGTATTTTCTTGTATCTTAATAGAGACATACAGCTAAATATGATCTAAGACATAGACTGTCCTTGAATGACTTATACTAGGTTTATTGGTCCTTTCTTTCAAAACTGTAGATTCATTGGCAATTGATTACCTTTCCACAAGGTGACAGCCAGCAGCTGGTGTAGTTTGGGGTGACCCAACTTGCTGGAACCCCCTGTAGACCACTTCAGTGCTCTGGACACAAATGCTACTCTCTCTGGAGAGTTCTGATCCATCAGGCTGAATAGCTTGGCCAGGTTTTCTGTTCAGCAAACACACAACCGCAAACCAACATTAGCACACCCGCAACAGCAGGGGACACCAGCTCCCATCACAGTGTGCCACTGTTTCTGGGAAGTGGGAAAGTACTAAATGGATGCAGGTTTCTCTCAATATCATTTGAATGTGATCACTCATACTAACTCATCAAAGTAGCTCCTTAATTTAAATAAACCTAGTCAATTTATATATTCATTTAACATCTTCACAAAATACTACACATAAAAACATAATATATTCAGAAACTTTAAGCCCTTTACAAGATGAACCAGTCGACATTTAAAGGCTTCTGGCCCACTCACCTAGTATTTCATCTTCAACTTTTGCTTCAGATTTCTCCAGCACCTCCAGTACCAGCATCGACAAATCTGCTGCACTGTTTTGCTGCACAGGAAAAAGTGGCAATCTGTATTTGATCCATGTTGCAAAATTTTATCTCAGGAGTGACTACTATGGTTCAGTTCATCTATTAGACACAACATATACCTGATTGTAGCTGAAGAAGAGTAGAGCACCATTATACATCAGCTCCCTGGCCTCTGCATGTTTTGCCTGTGACATGTACCTGTTTAAAGACAGGGGTAGCAGCATTACAGCATGAGGAATTTCTTGAAGCGTTTTTAAACTGCCTTCCTTAGATGTCTGAAAATAAATGGGGAAGCACTATTGACAGTGTTACCATTGGATGTGTAAATAAATGATAACTGACTATACCAACAACCACTGACATAGTGTCACTGTACATATCACCTTCTTAACAAAAATTGTACTCAACACCCAGCCTAGCAGTAGTACAACTTAGGACCATCTTACAGTCTCAGACCCTGAAACATCACGTATGTGTTTAACAAATAATTACTGAAATTGAATTCTACACATAAGCGATTGATCTAGTATTGAGATAGCTGTATTTGAAACCTAACTTGACCTCTCCTTGGTTAATGTTATACCAACAATGACAAAAGCATAACAACCTTTACATGAAGACAAAATATAGCCTTAACAATATATAAGGTAGTGAAATGTCGAGCCTAAACTGTCTTATTCCAGACTGCGGCGTTGTTACACAGGGCTAGCTACATGGCTAAATGCTAACACAGCTGGACAGCATCAACAAACATGCTTATATTGGTCACATAACCATTAGTTGCAGGTGATATGTATTTAAAGAGGTATAAGAATTAAAACAAAAACATAAGCTGCGAAAATGTCTCACGATAGACAGCCGGTCAACAGACATGCTAATTCGCTTAGTTGTATTGCTAAAGACGAAACTAGCTAGTTAGCCGTAGTTACCAGTCCCATTTTGTGACTGTCCAAGATTGACACCGAGGCTAACCAATCAACAACCTGGAATAACCTGAATGGGCGAGACTCTGGAGCCATTCCACCAATTGTAAATGTGCTAGATTAAACGCAAGGTTGACAGCAAGAATGATCTGGAACAGGTAGGCCTCAAAGCCAACTAACAAACCAAGTGCATCCACAGAAAGAGGACTTACCTAAAGAAAAGAGTCCTGTACATCTGATGTGCTTCATAATAATCTCCTTTTTCTACACTGGCTCGAAGTTTTCCTTCGACACGTTGTACGCCTCCTCGGTTTCTGGCACTGGAGCACCTCAGGGACTCCTGCTCAGACATTGTCGTTGCTTCGCAGCAGCGCTCCGTCCAAGCGTTAACAGTGGGAACGAGACTGAGAAGCAGATGGACCCTCTGCGCTTTCCGTAGCGGACTGTTGTGCACTGGTCACAGGCTGGAGGCATGTGTGTGCAAACCAAACCTACTGAAGAATGCACCAGCTGGAAGTGGGGCTTTTCTTAAAGCTTTTGGAAAAGTTCTATATATCTGTTATTTCTTGGTTTTTGCTGTTTTTCTTTTCTTTTTAAATCATATTCATTTTTTTGGGTTTTCAGCTTGGTTTTGTCTCATTTTCTTAACTTTTGTAATATTAAGAGAATAATGTTTTTCATTCTTCTTTTCAAACATGACAAAATAAACCAACATAATTTAGTTGTCTAGTACACACTGTAATTTAACAGTTTGGGATAAATACAGTATCTTTATCTGCCTAAAGTACACTAATTTTGTGTTAATAGAGTGCTTGTAATATTGACAGTTTTTCTGCTTTTTGTTTTACTTACTGTAATCTCAGCTACTGGCATCCAAAATCATCTATATTCAATCACTTCTGATCCACTACATCTATCAGTACGTTGAAATAATTGAGGGAAAATAGAGTTTGTCACGTTTTCATGGTCATCAGATATGAGTCATTTGGACTTTCAGAGGCTCTGTAGTGAACATGCAAACACCGACCTGTTTTATAACATTGATTTACCAGTAAGGCCCATGCTTTTTGACAAATGATAGTGTTGGAGACACTATGCACAGCCCCACTACTTCCTGAACTTAAGGTGGCTCCTTTTTTTTTCCTGTCTTTCATTATTGGACACAGTGATTAATCCAGGTCTGCCTAATTAATCATTAGTTACAACAAGAAGTAGCAGACACACCTGGATTAACCCAGTGTGTCCAATAATGACAGACAGGAAATGAAGGAGCCAGGAAGTAGTAGGGCTGTGTATAGAGCCAATTGTTTGTCCATTGAGTTAATGATATTTTTGCTGAAAAAGTAACTTTTTCTTCAATTTTCTTTTACTGATATAATAACCCTCAACTTTAAGCTGAGTTTTTATGAACATCTACATGATCAGTAAATAAAAAAACAAACAGATTTTCACTGAAAACAATGCAAATACAGAGGATAATATTATAATAAATGGTGAATAATAATTTAGGAAAGGTTATATATATATATAGAAAAAAAATATTTGGGAACTGCCACAAAGTAGTGCTTAGTCTTCATGGGTTTATTCTCTATCTTTTAAACTTGCATGGAGCAACTGTAATCGCACAATTCCCTAATTGTGTGGCTCAAAATATTGTAAATCTGAATCTTAATAATAAAATAATTTGCTTGGCATCAGTTTGTGGTTTCATGAGTTTCGTCAGTGTAGTTTTCCAGCCTGTGTCTATACTACAGTAAAAACGCTTGGATCACTGTTCAGAGTGAGCTCTCAAACTCCTGCTATAACTATGTGACGTAGGCTACACCTTAAGATTTGTTTCACTTTACAACACAATCATAATAACCTATAATTATGGTTGCTTATAACAGCAGGGTATTGAGATTTGACTAAATACCTCCAGATACTACATTTCTGCTTACAAGTTGGAAATTCTTTACCTGAGAGTTTTGAGCAGTGTTATACTTCTCCCACTTCATCTCAGTGAACAAAATAAGGTAGCTCCAGATGTGTTACTGTGGGATGTTCCTCAACAAATAAAAAAAATTCTTCCACTGTTTAAACTAAAACCTCCTTTTTTAAGTTTGTGAAATGTTGACTTTTTAATGATATATGATTCTCACCAGAGATCTGTAGATCAAACTACTTAGTAACACGTGAAATAGATAAAATAATCACGAACTTAATCAATAAAGACAGAGCACTACTTTTATATCAGTTTCCAAATGACATTTTCTCTACATCTAACTTTTCTTAAGTGTCTTATCACCATTTATTTATAATATTGTATTGTATACTGTATTTTGTATTTTAGCATTATAAATCAGGCATTTTCCAATATTTAATTCATTAACCACGTAGATGTTCATAAAAGCTTAAAATTAAAGTTGAGGGTTATTATATCAAAAACAGATAAAACTGCAGAAAAAGTGAATTTTCAGTCAAATCTATTATTAATTGAACATAAAACAAATTTCTCAATTCACTGTCATTTATTAGCTTCATGAGTTTTATTAATGAATCAATGTTGTAGACGATGACGATGTTTCCACATATCTGATGGCCATGAAAACATGACAAACTGCATTTTACACCAATTACTTACATTTATTGACAGGATTAGTGGATCCACAGGTAATAAACAGTTTAGATCAACAGATGCTTTTGGTCGGTGATGGATGTTTGGGTCTTTGTGGGTTAAGTATATAATATCATAAAAACAGGTATAATAGTATAACATAGGCAGGGTCCATTTTGACTAGTTTGATTATTAATTACTGTCAACACTTGAATGGTTTTTATTAATTCGTGCTTTTAATGCGGATGTTTCGCCTATTGTGGAATATTTTCACGGAAGCATTAGGGTTTTAGACTTTCTTCAACACCAACATTTTTTCCCAAAAAAACTCAGCCATGAAGAGCTTTCCTTTCTATACTTTTTAATTCTTTTTACGATGTGAAATCTGCAGCTCTTTCCTTGTGTAGTTCATACTTTTCACCACCAGATGGAGACACAGACTGTGAGGAGGCGTGTCTCTTTAAAGTCCACTGCACAGGTCCACGGTTTTATGCTCAACTTTTATTCATGTTAAATGCCCAACATATTATATTATATTGAAAACGGTCTTCTGTCTGTCACATGCAGATATGACTCTGTTGTTCAACGGAGGAGTAATAATAAACTGGGTGCAAAGGTGTTGCGGAGGAACTGGCGGCTTTGCGTCCCACGCAGAGGAGGGTTTTCCGGTTAAAGTTTCCTTTGTGATTCGGAAGTGGCGGTGTGATGCCAAAGCCGTTTACCCTCACAGACACAGCACACAAGTGGCGACCATGATACGTAAGCCTATATGCAAACATTAAATAGATAGGACCACGGCACCAGGCAGCATACTGATGAGGAAAACACTCCAGTGTGTGTGACAGACAGGAACTACCATGAACAGTCAGCTAGTGGTTAGCGGTGATGCATAGACAAACATGCTAACGGTAGCTAGCTAACTTAGGCTGTCTAACTGTCTGCAGCCACCAGGGATGCCAAACATGGTTTTTGTAGCTGGTACTCGTATCATCTGTGTTATTATGTATATACTAAGTTTTGACTTGACTATTGAGGTTTTTATGTGTTTAAGTAGAAGGGCTTCACTGTGACTGCGTTTAGACTGTTTTAGTTAGTTCCCACCCAGACAAGCTAACAATAGCTTAGCATGTCTGTCTGTTTTGGACAGTGACAGCTGTAGGTTGGTGCCCCATGACATCTGTGGGAAGGCCTCCTGCAGCATGGATTTGTGAAGGCTCTACGAAGAGTTATTTCCCACCATTGTTTACTAGCTAACATAGTTTTATTCGTACAGATTCCCTTTATTGCCCTTCCTTCAAATAATCCGTAGAGTAATGATTGTAATAATAGGAGTGCCGGTAAACATGCTAGCTTTGCATAGATTTATTGTGTGTCTAGCCTGAGCTTCTTTGTGATTTTCTTTAACAGAACCATTCGAAGCCTTGTCCTGCTGAAATGGGAAAACGCCTCTCCAAGCTTTAGCAACACAGGTAAGCAGCTAGCTTAAAGCACCAAGTCAGTCGTGTTGTGTGTAGTCCACAGCCATAGAAAACCACATCATTAATGTACAGTCACGGAAAAAAAATATTAGACCACCCTTGTTTTCTTTCATTTCTTGTCCATGTTAATGCCTGGTACAAATAAAGGTACATTAGTTTGGACAAATAGAATGAGATCAACACAAACAGCTCATAGTAGTTGAATTTCAGAGCTGATATCTATCCACTGAACATGTTTTCTGGATAAAAACCCAAATCACTTCAGTTCGTCCATCAGTATCTATGTCATTGTTCTGACAAAAACAGTGCTTTGATTCATTCCATGTTTTCTTTTCTGTCTGTTTTAGTCACATGATCCACACAGGAGTTAGGACTGGATTGCATAACCATTGTTTTTGATGACTTTGGATGGTCTAATATTTTTTCCACGACTGTAGCTGCTTAGAAATGAAAAGCGGTGTTATTAGTAGAAGTGTTTCTGCTCTGTCTGGTGGTGGAGGGGTCATGGTCGTCAGGAGGTGTGTGTGTGTGTGTGTTTGCTTTAATGTTCACCTGTGTGATCGTGATCCGAATCTCATAAGAGGCTAGTGTAGGCGTGTAGAGAGGAATGCTGGAGTAGTGCAACACTTCACAGCAGAACAATACACTCTGCAGGTTTGAACAACAGTCTCCAGTTGTGAAAGAAAGTAAGGAAGAAGAAACTGAAGACACTGCCACAAGCATCTCTGTGGACTTTAGAGATTTTGTATCAGCAATCTACATTATTGTTCACAGGGCATGGACATGTTGCTTGTTTTTTTGCTGAATAAGTAGGGTGAACATGCCACTACACAAACACACTGTCTTTAATGCTTGTGTAGCATTTAGAGATCAACCTGTGAAGAGGTTTGGTGCATTTGTATTAGTTGGATTTGGCTGTTACAGCTGCTGAGAGTCAACATCAGTCATGAAAAGAGGTGATGACATGCACATCCAGTTGCTGAAAGGTGTGCAGGATCCCAAAAACACAGTGGATGAAAGAATTGCAAAAGGTCCACAAAACACAAAAAATATTTATTCATCTCAGTTGTGAAGTCAGACACCATGTCTGGTGAAGGGCTGTAGCCTGAAACGTCACTACTGTGGTGAATAAATATTTTTGGGAGCTCACAGGTTGTGCAGACTTTATCTAAATATTTCATCAACATCAGTCATCCCAACTGAATTTAAAGGATCAGTGTGTGATCCTTTTTTTGGGTTATTGGGCATAAATTGCATAAATACCTTTACAGCACGTTGTATATCAACTGGTCTGACCAAAAACAAGACTCCTCTGCTAGACTCTTTTTACAGGCTATATTAAATCTACACAGTGACGTAAGACTTTGGCTGCAGTTCTTTTCTGAGAGGTTAGCAGGCTAAATATGTGTTAGTCAGGTTAATTACAAATTGGCACAAAGATTATTTCAGATGCAACTTCACTGCCCTGTGGCTTGTGACCTAGAATACCTTGAATTTTGTAATTATTGTGACTTGGTTGTTCAGTTCAACTGCAGTCCACTTTCTTTAAAGTGAAAAATTAATTAAATATTCTCCTACTTTCTGTTAGAATCTATCATTATTCTATTGACCTTTTAAATACCAGCTACTGGTCAATCTCTGCTTTATGTTTTTTGCTGTTTGAAGGGATGTTTGACTCTTTTCCCTCAGCTTTTTTTGGTTATTTATCTCTGCAACATCTTGAAATCATAATGCACATGTAAGCCCGTGCCTGTATTATTATTCCTGCTCCTATTTATAGCTTAGACATGCCAGAGACAGACTGAGCAGTAATAACATGATTTCATGACATAATTGCTAGGATAATAATATGTGTTATACTTTGGATGTGATTGGATCTAATTCAGATGAGATCCAGTGGGTGGAGGTGGTGTTACATTTGAAGCAAATGGCCCTAAAATTTCCATATCCCATGATCAAAGTTGCATGCATTCCGAGGCCAGAGATGAAGCAAAACTTTACTTTGTCATGTGGTTAGTGTGCTGTTTATCCAAACATATGTTTGTGTGTCGGTATTTGATGTGAGAGAGAAAAGTGACATCTCAGACAACACTGTCTTTGTTGTCAGGCCCGCTGTGCAGTAATGACAGAATCCCCATCAGAACCCCACGGTTAGAGAACACATATTTGCAGAGAGTGCAAAAGAGAGATCAACACACAGCGCAGCAGCGGTTGTGCCTTTAGAAACAACCATCAGGGATTTGATGCCAAGTTGTTGGGCCTACACAGAGCAGAGGGATGTTTCATATAACCAGTCATCACAGGCTCTCTGTAGCAAATCAGAAGAATGTTTTACATACTTTAAGTAAATCTAACCCTAGTTGCAATGGAAACAGCTCTCTCTGACTAGTCTGAGGTCAGATGAGTTAACTTAAAAAAAACAAATTAATTGGGATATCTGGGGTCTAATCCAAAGCAGCACAGATGAATTACCTGATCCTGGGTGGCAATCTAAGACTTCCAAATCCAGAGGGATGTTTCATATAACCAGTCATCACAGGCTCTCTGTAGCAAATCAGAAGAATGTTTTACATACTGATTTATGTGTGTGTGTGTGTGTGTGTGTGTGTGTGTGTGTGTGTGTGTGTATATGTGTGTATATATATATATATATATATTTATATAAATACACACACCCACACACACACAACACTCCAAACAAACACTCCAAAGAAACAAAAAACCCTTCTTGCCTCCCTCCTCCCACCCTCAATAAATTGTACGATGAATAAAATAAAATATTGACAATATCATTATGTGCATTACATATTGACCATACACACATTTCAGTCAACATTAATATACATACGGACACATATCCAATTCAGACGGGTTAATTAATTGTTTTACTTCTGGTTTAACCCTTAAAGACCCAAAAGCTTCTACCGATCTAAGATGTTTAATAGCTTTCGGATAAGGAATAATTCAGGTAAATGCAGGTTGTCATATTTTCAGTAGAATCTGATGTCTTTTTCTTACACCTCCATAGGCCCTTTAGTGGATGTGGAAACACCGTCATCATCTGCAACACTGGTTCAACAATAAAACCCATGTAATTTGATAAATGACAGTGGTTGTAGAAGCTTGTTTTAATGTAGAATTGATTATATTTTTTCTGAAAAAGTCACTTTTTCTTGGGTGAAGCATAGGGTTGCAAAAGGGTGGAAAATTTCCAATAAATTTCCAGAAAATTTCTGGAAACTGCATGGGAAGTTAAGCTGGGGAATTTTGGAAATATTCCAAATTGGAAACTTTTTATGGGAATTATTGGGAATTTATGGGAATTAACTAGAAATTAGGGGTCATTTAAACAAACTGTATCATATCCATTTTCTTGTTTTTGGGGATATCTACCTGTGTCCTAAAGTTCTGCTGTGTCAGTGAAAGCCACAGAGGTTCTAGAGTGATGACCACAGTGGAAATGAACCTATTGTTAGTTGTTCCACCAAAATTATGTGGAAATCATAGTTTGATGGTAGAAAAATATCTAGTGTTGCTTTCAATGGCCAATGAAATGAAAACTAGCTTACATTTAACACCTAACTTACCAGCTAGCTACTGTATGAATACATTTTTATTAAATTTTTGTAAGTTAAACAGTAATACCATTATAGATCAAATATATTTACCCCATAATATTATAAAACTTGACTTACTTGACTTTATCTAATCCACAGGCTCACCTGTGTGGCTTCAATAGTCTTGTGCTTTGGGCTCAAAAGTGTGGGGTTTAAGGGTTTACGCATCATCTGTGCATGTGATGGAGGCGTGCACAGTGCATGCAGGGGGCGTGGCCTCAATAGCCCTGCAGTAAACAGTGCTGTGTGCATGTGATGGAGGAGTGGACTTGCATTAAATCTGGTTGTTTTAGCCAAGATTATGCTACAGTATATTTTCCTCAACTATATTTATGTTCCCTGTTGAGGGCCAACCTTCAATTTTGTAAATTTCTTTTTTATTCCCATAAATTCCTATGGAAAGTTTCCAACTTGCAAAATTCTTGGAATTTTGCAACCCTAGTGAAGCACAATATAGATTTAGATAACTCATCTAAATTAATTTTTATTTCCATTAGGGAGGGACCAGTAGTTTTTTAGTGATCAATGTGCCTTTGCAACCAATATGTATTTGCAGTAAAAGTACCTCCACAGTCCATCAGGTCTGAGCCAATGCAGTAGAAAGGTCCAGCATCCTCCACTCTTCTGGAATAGGGGTGAAAATAATCTGGGTGGTTTTACTAGGTTTTGGGTGTGACTGAGTGCCAGATGCTCTGATAGTGCATTTGTAAATCAGTGTCAGGAGAGAAGTTGTTTTGGTGGCAGATGTTCACATGAGGATGTGGTACAGTGTCAAAATGACCAAATCACTATTAAAGAAACTGGCACACAAGAAGGCGTCTGTCACTCAAAGCGTTTCATTCTCAGGGTGCAGTTGCAGCTCTGAGGTTGTTGGTCTTAAATAAATATTATTTTTTAAAATTTTACTTAACCGCCATTTCTGTAAAGCAGGGCCTTCAGGCTCATTTTAGTTTAGGGTCCACATTAAGCCAAATTTGATCTGCAGTGGGCCAGACCAGTGAATAATAACAATAATGATATGAATGATATCAACTCTTAAAAACTTTCCACTATGTTTTAGAGTGAAAAAGTACAATGTGATGAAAATGTTTACGTCTACCAACTATCCTTTAAAACAATGTGAATAACATGAACATATGAATAACAGGCAGAATATTGGTAAACTTGCACTCCAGACATTTCCAAATGTTCATATTTATTCAGGTTATTCACATTTTTATGAAATGATAGTTTGTTTTAGTGTAAATACAGTAAAATGACATGAAAATGTTTACATTTACAAAAACAAAAATTTGGAGTTGTGAGTATTTATAGGTAATTTTGGGTGCGTTTTACTGATCTGACCCTCTGGAGATTAAATTGGTCTGTATGTGGAACCTGAACTAAAATGATTAATATCTTCAGTAGAATTTTTGCATTTCACAAATTCATCCAAGGGGCCAGACTGGACCCTTTGGTGTGCTGGGGGCCGCATGTTTGAGACCTCTGTCGTAAAGACATGCTATATAGCATGTCTTTACAACATTATTACATTAAGTTATGATGTTTTTTTTCCAACATATGTTCCTTCTAGGTCAGTACACTTCTGCAAGTGTTGATACCAGCCTGTAATGTATCTGTGTAAAACTGTATCAATTCAACAATTTCTGTAAAGCCCCGTGAGTTGACGTTGTTGTGAAATTGGACTCTATAAATAAAATTGAATTGAATTGAAGCTGAGGGCCATGCCATTTAAACCATGTCAAAGTTATTTTCTTTTTCAGGAACATTTTGAAGCCCTTTTGTATTGTTAGTATTTTGTCCATGCAAACGTATTTGAGTCACCAGACAGACACTCCTGCTTTGAAGCAAAATTTTAATCATTATTATAAAATTACTTACTTTATCAGTATAGGACCAAACAAATACCAAGAAAAGGAAAAATGTGAAAGTCTGCAGTGAAAAGTACTTACTTTTGAATATCTCCTCGGACCACCTGTTTTGCCTAAAGGAGAATTAATCTAGATTAAGTTAATCTGTTTGTGGGCCAGTGCTTTGGTTTTGTCCTCCTTTATGTGCAGGAAAAGTCTTTGGTTTTGACACCTCTTCACTGTGATCTGATAACTCACACTGGTGGTGTTTTTTTTATTCAGTTGTGAACATGCAAACTTCTGTTGCTAAGTTTGTTGCGGCAGTGGCCTGTAGTCCTCATTTCAACTTTAAACTTCACCTCATTTTTCCTCCATGGTAAATGTGGCTGTCAGCCATATAAAGCACAACACAGAGGAAGGCATGTGCAAACAGGCTTTATCTGTGAAATACCCTCAGCTTTTAAGATGTCAGCTGTAATGGAAATGTACTGAGGCTTCTTAATAGCAAATGACAGAAAATCGCTGTTTTGCCTGTCTAAAGTTGTGGCCACAGCAACAGTTGTAAAAGTTCAAACATGCAAATTCTTCTCTAATGGCTGATTTAATCCCCCAGACTAGAGCCCTGCATTCTCCCTGTTTCTCAGTGTTTGTGTGAGTGGGAGACAGCGGTGTTTCCAACTCCTCAGAGACGAAAGTATCTATTATCTGTCCTAAAAATTGCTAGAAGTTGCTAAGTGATGTCGTCACCTAATTTGCATAACTGTAAATATTCATGTAATTATAATGAATGATGTAGGACACAGGAATAACATTGTGTTAGAGACAAAAAGTGAGAATAAAAGCAGCCCAAATATGTTTAGAACTACAAATGAACTGGGCTATACTCTTTTTGTTTGTTTGTTTTTTAATGTCCTAATTCCTCTATCTGGGCTCGGGGACCGGCTAAAGTGACCCAAAGGTCTGGACCAGTTACTTAGGTTATGTATTTATTTTAGTTTTTAGCTTAATTTTTTTTCTTTCAGTTTGGTTTGGTTTTTAACTGTACGGTCCACTTAGGAAACGACAAGTTGTAGCAAAACATGAACAGTTTTAACCAAATCGTTTAGAATTTTCAGTCTACATGAACAATCTAAATGGACCAAAAAGAAAAAAACTGTCAATGTCAGTGGGAGTGATTTATATTCACTGATTTGTTTTAGACAAACAGTGATTCGTGTTTTAACGTCAGTCTCCAAAAGTACCCACTAACACCAGAAAAAGGGGACTGATTTGCCACTAGTGTCTTTTTTGATAAAGAGTCTCTTGACGGGTCTGAAAAAACACTAAATATACCAACAGTGTCTATATGTGAAACACTGACTTTTACAGCTACAGACAGACCATGGGTTTATGCGACGGACACAGGAAACCATTTGGAGGCATTTAGAGGAAAAATGTGTGTGCTTTAACTTCTGAAAAGTTGCTTAAACTTTCCAAACAAAATTTTAAAAGTAGCTAAATATGTATATAAAAGAAGTTGCTAGAGTAGTCTGAAAAGTTGATAAATCTAGTAAAAAAAAAAGTGCTAAGTTGGTTTTCAATGGGAGCAGTGACATAAAAGACAGACAAAAAAATCTAAATACATGTCAAATGCTACGCTGTGGTTTAGGTTAGTGCTGATATGTTAAACCTCCACTTTCCTATTTTGGCTACAGATCTGTCTGTCACCCTGGCAATGCTACATCCACAGAAAGGGGAGGAGCTGGGCCCCAGCAGTATGGAAGTCACTGGGGCGCCAGGTTCGGCCCCGAGCCCGCAGAGCGAGGCAGTGACCAATGAGCTTCAGGAGTTATCTCTTCAGCCCGCCTCCAACCTGCTGCCTCTACAGGAGCGCAAGAACGGTAAGACAGCACAGCACGCAAAAGCCTTCAAATTCACACTTCAGTGCCTCAGTGTTGACTTGGTGTTATTTATGTTTTGATCACAAACATTGGTTTACTAATGTCGTCATAATGTTTTATGCCAAGACACATCACATGTTCACAAGAGGTGTGAATTCATCCACCTCACAAGTCACCGGTTCCATCCTTAGTCTACTGCATCCTCAGTGTTGCGTACCACTACGTACTCATGTGGACAGTAGCGCAGTAATATGCTTCCTAATCAAGGAAAATGCACAAATTGTTGATCATTTTCAAAGTTGGCTTTATTTAAAGGGCTCATATTGATCTAAACCCACTGTTCTTCATCTGTGCTTCATTTCTTTGTGTATTTGGACCCTAATAGTTCAGAC
>JAPTYQ010000012.1:3170405-3187808 GCA_029814465.1 Ostorhinchus cyanosoma
GGGGGTTTGGATAGTTATAGACATCAGACTCTGGTAGGTTTGTGCAGAGCCAGCTTGTAGAAATGCCTTGATAAATACTTGCTTTTTACTTCTATACTTCTGAGTTCATTTCTGAACCTGCACACTTTTCCTGCAGTTAAGAAGTTGGTACATTTAATTTTACCCTAAAGCATCTATACTTCTACTAGACTAAAGAATGAGCATACGTTTGTCAGCTCTGCAAATAACCTGCTTATGCCCCCCCAGACTAAACTTGCATTCACAAATGTGGATCTAAAACATATTGGGTAGCTTTATGAGCTCTTTCATAACAGCACATTTGTTACGGTACACGTGGTTCGGACAACAGTACTGCACACTCACATATGCACATTTATAATCAGTTTTGTGGGCAGCAAATGAAACAAAATTAATGCAGCATTTTGAGGGAGCTGCGACCAAAATCTCCTCAAAGATATTGGTGCACTGTTAGAAAACAGCGAGCAGTCTGTAATTGTGTTATAAAGCAGCATGAATCACAGTGTGTTTGTTCAAAAGAGAGCCGTGTAAAAGCAATAATATTACTTAAATCACTCTTTAAAGCAACCAGATGATTGTAAAACCAATATACCCAGCATTATCCAATTGACACTCCTCCTCTTTAATCTACATGAGTGATGGTTTAAGGAGATTGACAGTGGCACATGTTAAAGTATGTGGACAAACACATGTTCAGACCTGCTTTACTCAAACACAGACACACAAAGACATGTATCCTCTGGTTGGTTTACTTTGTTCCTTGTCAACTTGCTGTGTGTCTGAATAATAGAACAGCCATTAGCCCGTGACTCACCTGCTAACAACAAGTCTGCCACACTTGACATTAGCTCATGAATCTAACCGAGGTCACCATTGGCTGACGGGGACACGCAGATACCGAGTTACATGCAGATCCAGTGTCCATCCAGTTTTGCAGAGTCTTAAAAGTGCAAGCAAGGGTGAGAGCAAGTTGTTCTCACACACAAAGCAGGAAACTTTGTTGAAGCGGCAGATAACATCAGCAGTGTCACCAGACTCCAGGGATTCCAGTCCTGTCACACCAGTTTGCCACTCTCTCCCTCTCCGTCTCATTCATGGCCGTGCATGGTCACCGCTGAGCTCATTATGCAGAACAGCCTGAGCCATTTGTGCTCAGATTGGAACACTCATGGTCATCGGGGACTCAGGGTCAGTCTATCCTTCTTTGTTTCCATATTCACTTAGATTTCATGAGCTTTTTGGTGGCTCTTTTATTTGTGACGCATGAAATCACAGTTTGTCTCTAAGATGAGGCAGTTTATCACCCACATGCAGCAGAAAGTGAAAGCCTTCCCTGTCCTCTGGCAGAAATCCAGACTCATTGTCACATGGCATGACATGAATCTTACTTGAAGAGATTAGTAGCTGTGTTTATATCAATAATATTTAGCCAACCTATTGAAGTTACTCTGTTTTGAGATTTGCTGTTTACACAGATCCTACATATCTGATAAGATGACCCATTGCATTTAGTCAGAATATTTTTTTGTGCAAATTTCAAAGTAGTTCTACTGTGAAGTGACTGATTTTCCAGTTCTGTTTGCTTGTTTCTATTCCCCTTGGACATTTGTCATAAGAGCTGGACAATACTGGAAAAAACAGACATTGCGATTTTTTTTTTTTTAACCCTGCGAAATTTTGCGATATGAAAAACTACTCAGGAGGATAGAACAGCTGTGTGGCACCAATGTCAATTGATAAACTAATTAGTGGTGTTTCCTCTCGTGTCAGCAGGTGGAAGGCACTGTCGACACAGAACACGTGTTTCAGTTTCATCTCTCTGTAGCTGAAATAATTCCAGATAACTGATGTTGCTTTTCTTTTTGGCACTGAGTCTTCGTTTTCGGTGATTTTCTCTTGTCCATTGCTCATTTTTCAATGTTGTTACCAGCCTCTCACTCCATGTGCACGGGTGTGGTCTGCTTCAGCAAACTGATTAAGAATGATTGTGATTGGTGGATGGCTGTGTGTGTCAGGTACCCAGGTTGAAATTGGATGAGAACATGTTGAGTTCATTTGCCTCCTACATTGCAGAATTTGTGACGTGACTATTGTGCACATATACATTGTGATGGTGATGCTCAAACGATATATTGTGCAGCTCTACTTGTCATGTCACCTAATGTTACCACTAAGTGATGAAGACAGAACCAACCAATGTCATATGCAACAATGTTGAACATCTTGATGAAAACTACATGACGAATATTTAACTAATTTGCCCAATTACCTGTTTGCTGCATTGTCCCATATTTAGCAACAAGTGTGTGAACATGTCTGTCTGTCTCATCTAAAACACACCCATTTTAGATGAAAAACACCATTGGAAAACTTTACCTTTCTGTTTTTCAGACTCCAAAGTGTTCCAAAGCCTATACCGTCACCTGCCGATGGGAAAATACAGTGTAGATAATTTGCTCTCAACTACTCTGTGGAAAAACACAAAAATTACAGCTTTGTTTTCAGAACTTTTCAAGATTGCTTCAAATTCACTCGATATTTTGTGGAAACACAGTTACCATGAAAATGAGGCACCAAGTGTAGATGAACTAAAATATAACATGAGGAGCTGCAATGCAAAATAACTAGACAAGACACCAGTGAGGATCAGATCTATGCAACTTCATAATCACCACCCAACACCAAATGAATGTAATGTCAAAGCAGAGACCAGCAAAATTAACTAGAGCAGATCCATTGGCTGTAGTTGGTCACCAGTGGACTTCTTTGGCAGGTTTTGTTTTTAAACTTTTTGGATGTTTGGAAGTCAATTTCTCTTTGGGGAGTCATCCACAAACTTGGAGAAAACTGGGTTACTGTAGTTGCTAATATTTGAATATTTCATGAAGTACCAATGGATTACACCTCCTTTCTTAACCTGATTCAGAATTCCTTCCACGTCCTTGTGACTAAGTTGGTAACATGAGACATTTTGGTTCCATCTTAGCCTTTGTTCTGATTAAAAATAGAAAGTTAGGCTCCATCATACTGATATAAAAGTATATGTGCAGCACTTGGAAAATGGTGTTATAGAGTCTTGTTTTATTTTTAACAATGAAATTTTGTTCCACGTATCACCCTCTCACTTTAACACTCAGATTAAATAGAAACTAGCGTCCCCATTAGAGGTTGATGTCTAATAAAAACTCTGTCATTTTGTTTTCTGAAGCAAAGGAACAGCGTGGCTTTTATTAGATGTTATATACAGTAACAGACGGAGGAGAGGAGTGGCTAGAAGGAACCTGAAGAGGAGAGAAACCAGGACCAGAACATACAAATCCTCTCTGTTAGATACTCATGAGCTGTGATCCTGGTCTTCTAATCTTTCTGAGTGTCCACATTATTTTCCCTTTTTCTTCCTCAGTGCCATTTGTGGTCAGTCTGCCCAGAGTCTGTTTTACTGCAGAAATTTAAGCCAGCCGTAAAAAAAGAACAGAAAGCACCGTTTCCTCCAGAAGTAGGGCACGAGGTTAGGGGGTTCGTTAAAATAATTTTCAGATGTTCGGGTTATGTAACAATGTCTGTTCCGAAAACAGGGAACACCCCACTCTGCTCTTTTTTCCCCTCGTCTTCCAAGCATGACTGTATGTCTCCACCACCCCTTCCTTCAAGGCTCCTTGCAGATTCATGTTTCCAGATGCTAACAGCTGCCACCTGGCCTATGCTTCAGTTTTTCATGCATCATTTGTATGTTTATAGAGATTTTTTTCTGTATTTATGTATGTATTTGAAGACCTCAGCTGGATTACTTTTTTATTGACATGATCTGACAGGGTCAAGGAGGCTTTCAGCAGCAATTCTTATTCCTCTCCACAGTATCCTTTAGCCTTATAGAAGGGACTATTAGCATTTTCTGCTACTTTTCACAACCAAATGTTCTGCATCTGCTTGTTCACACATGCTAAGAATGCATATTGTATAGCAGTGACATCCTACTTGCTTTACACAATGTCTGAAGTTGCAAAATGAAAAGGAATCCAGGAGCCAGTTAATAAAAAAAAATTAAAAAAATATTCAGCAGATAAAAATTAATGTTAAAAGTACAGTGTTTATTATTTGGCGTGGAATGCTATGCAATTTTCACCCTAAACAAACATCTTGGTGAAGTAGTAGAGAGGGGTATTTAGAAATGACAGCGCAAAAAATAAATGTTACATTATCATGCAATGATTACGAATTTTGTCTTTGGATTTTCTGGGGTTTTTTTTAGTAAGTATAACTTAGTTTTATATGAATGAAGTGTTTGCTATAAGCTAATCCATTGTTTTGTGTTACATTGAAATGATTCCATCTGGAAACAAAATGGCAGGTTAAGAAAACTGTTAATGTAAATGGGAATTCAAGTGACATGGCCATAAAAAAGTCCGACAATCCATAATTTTTAGCTTTGATTGCACCATCCATTGACATTGGCATTGATTCAATAAGGTGCAGTATTACAACATTTATTTCCATTTCCATTTTTTAGACCCACAATCTTACTGACCCTGGACATGAGCAACTGAATTGACCACAGATCATAACACTGCCCCTCCAGGCTTGCATTGTAGGCACTAGGCATGCTGGGTAATCACTTCATTCACCCATTACTCTTGAACAGGGTCAGTCAGAACTCATCTGACCACATGACCTTTTTCCTTTGAAACACAGTCCAGTCTTTATGGTCTCTATCAAACTGATGGTTGTTTAAGAAATGACAGGCTACTCAGGGTTGAACTTGTTACACCTGAAACATCCCATTTCTGTTTTTGGCTCCTCCTAAGTCCCTCTAAATCTACTACACTGCATCTTTAAAAGTCCCATAACTAATCCTTGTTTGAAAAATGTTTTTAATTGAATTAAATTAACTTGATACAAGAATTGGCACTAGTCTTATATGACAGATATGACATAAGTTTGATATTTTGCTGCATTTAAATGTGAATGCTTTGCTTACATTTAAAGGACAAAAACAACTAAACTATCTCAGTGTGAATCCGTTTTTTTCATTTGGTTTCTTTTAAAAATAGTTAACTGTCCAGCTGATATCTGACCCCTGATGTGTTTTTTGCATCTTGAAATCTTGTATTTCCTTTTAATTTGACAGTTATTACCTTAAAAGTATGTATGTGTTGGGTCTTTACTGATATTGGAAGTGATCCTGGTTCCTCCTGGGACTGAAGCTAAATTGCAGCATTAGGTCAGCAGGGGATTATGTATCCGATATCCCAGAAGAACATGTACAATCGCTTCATATTTGACTGCAGAGTTTCAGTCTTCTGGCTGTGACTTTACCTTTTCTGGTGCAAACACAGTGTGAGTGCAGTAAATGATTAGGTGCAGGCTTGCTGTAGTACTGTTTACATTATGCTGTTGTGCCACATTCCACATCCTTTCCTCATGATTACACACATGATCGCTCTGCTCTTTGCGCCTCAGGCCTGATATCTGTCCCCCCAGGCTTTGCTTACTTGCGTTCTCGTCACCAATATTAAGAAATCCCTTCCCTCGTGTCAGTGTTGAGTCACACAAATGGTGCTGGTAAATTCCAAAGCACCCACTGGGTGTGGGAGAGCGGGGGTACCAGGAAGTAGAGGAAAAGTAAAACACCCTCTGTTTTTCATGTTAATGGTGGTGTGACTGATGCTGGCCTGGTTACTCTACCAGCACGACAAGTTTGGTGGATTTGTCTTATTGGTAAACAGGTTTGTTTACTGGTCGTGATCCATGGCGTTTTGGGTAAATGAGGAATTAAAATGGGTGTTGTTTATCAGTGGAAAAATGAGATTTGAGTTTCTCTGAAACTCAAACAAACAGTAATAATAATGATTACTTCTGGGCAATAAAACAGTAATAATTATTTAGATATAAATTCTTTGTGTCCTTAGTGTATATGTTGCTAACATTGTAGGCTAAAACATTAACCAAATGCTTCAGTGTAATGTTGTTTTACTTAATTTTACACTGCATATTTCCACCAACAATCATTTGGTCTTAAAGTTGTGTCAGTGACCTCTAAACTTCTGAAACCTTACGCTTTGTAACAAATATGTTTAATGTACTGATCATGAAGACAAGTCTGAATCCACAAATAACAATCTGGTTTCTTGAACTTTCAACGAAGACTGAAACTGTGATACTTACTTATATTGACTGCTAGAAAAATGTTATTATAATTGTGAATATTTTGGTCATATCACTCAGGCCTAGTAATAATAACACTTATAAACTTACAGTATTTTTTTAGATAAGAAACCAGCTCAGGAATTACATGCATATGATACAGACATAGAGTAAACAGACATAGACTATAATTAATGTGACATAAAAGCGAATATGAGATCCATTGAAGATATAGCTCAGGTGCTATCGTGGCTTTTTCTTGCTGAATAAACCCCCCCAAAAAAAGCTAATTCACAGACTGCAACAAATATCAAAGTAGTTTACTTTGTGTGCTTCTTTATCCTGTGCTAAAGTCCTGTACAGCTACAGGACATTATTTCCCCTTATTTTCCCATTTCCCACAAACTCTTATCTTGATAGCGCCAAGATTAAAGCAAGTAAAAACAGAATCCACCCTCATTTGTGCTCCGTCCAGTCCCGGTCAGACATTTCCATTTCACCTCTCCCCGGCCTGCCCGGTCTTCTGTGCACATTAGTGATGACTGGGGATGTCTGTGTGGAAGCAGCTGATTGTTGAGGGGAGGTTTTGTGGAATGTGCTGGGGTCACTGTTTTGAGTGCGTTTCTGTGCCTAGCAGGGGTCACCATGTCCACCTATCACACCGCAAACTTCAATATGTTTAGGCTGAGGACTGGCTGTGAAGCTAAAGAGGCATCATTTGGAGGTCATGTCATGTTGTTGAAGCCTTGAATAAAACTCCTATGTTCTTCCTGTTCCGCCCCAACTCATCCAGGTTAAAGTGACCAAAGCTGTGAGGTTCCCATTCATTTCCACATATACACAGGAAGTCTGATTCTTCTTGACTCACCTCCTCAGCAAGACTTTCATACAGTAATTATTTCCTGTGCACTTGCACAAAACAAAGTGTTTTGCCATGGTATTTTATTCCCAGAAGTTCTTTTTTTCTTGGATAAAGAAGAACCCAGATAAGGATATTCAAGGCCAAATAGTTTCACTGTAATTTTCCAAAAGGCTCTGACAGCTAATTTCTCTTGCTAAAGGTTAACATAACCACATAATCTAATAGTTCTTACAAATGGACACGCAGCCTGCCAGAGCGTCTCATGTTACTGGTATGTTTTAGAACTATTGCTTATCTTGGATGGAGGCTTTTTCCACTTCTAGATTCATGCTTTTAAGCTTGTGTTGAAAATAAGTATAATAAGTCACCTAAGCAAACAAATATGATGCAGTTGTAAGATGTGATCTCATGTGGCATTGATATTATTTATCTTGGTGTTACAAGAGTAACAATAGTTTGACAGTTTAGAAGGTAAAAATGTAAAATTGACCAGCATGGTGGCTCAGTGGTTAGCACTGTTGCCTCACAGCAACAAGTTTCCATTTTTAATTGTTCCCCAGTCGGATCATAAAAGCATGTGTAAAAAAAGGATATGATGCTACTAAAATAAATTCGATTAAAACCCTGTATTGACAATAACAGTAGGGTACATAAATCAGCAGAACACTCTAAAATATAGTGTAAAAACAAGCCCACCTCTGGGTTTGTTGTTTTTGTAGCTTATTTTTTATTATAAACATCTGTCTACTCATCAGCAAATATTAAGAAATACAGAAAATGCTTCATATGCACAAGGATAAAACACAAGCAATAATCAGACCTAAATGACGTCTACCAAAGTCTGTATTTAACCTTTATTTTCATACGAACATCTTGAAGTGTCTTGGGCTGACTGTCTTAAATAAAGACATAATATAAAACAGTAATAATCAGAAGTAATCTGGTGGTACACTACATCAAGTTTTCATGGAGTTCTATTTGAGACCTTTTTCATTGTTTTCTACATCTCCTGATCCCATAGAGCTCCTGTAATGTTCTTGTTTTTTAATGCTGTCGATATACTCACTCACTCATTTTCTGAACCCGCTTTATCGTCACTAGGGTCAGGGGGTCACTGGAGCCTATCCCAGCTACACACAGGCAAAGGCGGGGTACACCCTGGACATGTCGCCAGTTCATCACAGGATATATTTCCTGTATATTTTGTGTAGTTTTTCAGTCTTTTTTTCCCATTTGGTTTTTATTGAAAAAGGTGACAAACTATTTACAACATTACCATTCATACAGATGTTGTCTATTAAAGCCCTTTTTGTATTTTTTATTTTATACAAACAGAAGTGTAAAAAACAAAAACTGAACATATGAACTGCTGCCTACAGTTTTGGTATTTCTCACTTAAAAGTAATCATAGCATTGCAATATCTCTGGATTCTTCAAACATTACACATGTTTTTGCAGAAAAATATAAAACAAAGAATAAATACAGGGAGATTATAAAAAAGAGGACATTTTTAGAGGAGTGATACAAATTAGACGATACAAACTTGATCCATTTGTCCCAAATATGATCAAATTTATCCCTCTGGATTCTGATGGAGTAAGTCAGTTTTTCTGTTTTGAATCTTCGCAAGATGATCTCGTACCAATCTTCTATTGTTGATGGAGTTGGGTTTAACCACCTTCTTGTAATAGAATTCTTGCTGGCTGCTGAAAGTGCCTGTAATAGTTTTCCGTTCTAATACAGCGACATCACCAAGATTTCGATTTGCAAAGTTATAGATAATATGAAGCTTAAAGACCCCTGGATACCACTCCATTACTGGTGCATCTTGGGGCAGTCCCAGAACACATGATAGTATATCAGTCTTATCGGTAGAACATTTACTACATCCCCACTAACACATTTTCATCATGCCACATTATCGTTTTAGATTTTCCTCTAACATCACATCACATGACTAGGAAGCAGATAACGCAGCTCTACAGGGGAGGTATTGGAAATTGCTTAAATAACAGCTTGTCTGCTGTGAAACTAGTTTGTATTATAGTTAATGGTTCAGAATCTATCACTAGAAAATCTGCTAGCACAGACAAGGACAGAATGTTCTGTTCTTCACAATCCATGTTGAATTAAGAGCTGGTTGTCAAGGCTGATGTCTGGTTTTCTTTCTTGAGTGGTCACGTGAACGGGGCTAGTCTGCGTCATTGGTCACAAAATTCTCAGTTTTTTACGTCCACGTCACAGCACAGCTCTTTGAGGCTCTAAGCTATAACACAGTCAGTAATGCTACCGAAAGTCTCATTTTTATGGATCTTAAAAATGCATAAATGGTGTGGACCCTGTGTGTAGATGAAGCAAAAGTTATAAACAGAATTAGTGGCAGTAATACTGTGGTTGTAGCCTTACGCTCCAGTGCGATTCCCGCACTTCCCACATGCCATGACCGTTAAGTATTAAAACCATAAAAAATCCTCTGAATGCTGTTTCACACCTACAGTCAAACTAGCCATGACTTATTAAATAACAAAGAATTTACACGTTACTGTTAAGCTGTAAATTGTCATCCTCACATGGCGTTGTTATTGCTTGTAAAATTATAGGCTCCTATATTTTGCTGTGTGAGAAACATGGAATCAAAGAATCACATTTGAGAACTTAAACACAACACACCAAAGACTCCTCATGCTGTCGAACAGCTGTTATAAAAAAGGAGGATTGAGGATTTTCGAGAAGCTGCCCTGAAGATAAAAATAAACAGACATGTTTGGCATGTTCTATGTGACTTTATAATGTGTGTGTGTGTTGGAGAGAGCGTGTGCTGCTGAGATTGGCTCAACCCACACAGTGACATCCTAATCCCAGTGTGTGTTGTCATCTCTTGTGTTTCCTGCCCAGACCGTGAATCATAACAGCAGGTGGACTTTAATCACTCACTGCTAACAGACAGTTATTGTAGACGACAGTCAGAGTTTGTTCAAGGTGTAGCCTGTGTTTTCTGCGGCTGTGTGTGTCACCTGTGTGATGGTCGGCCATGAGGCTACAGTGAGAGTGCTGGGTTCTCAGGCTGATGATTTATGAATAGCCTTTTAGTTATATAAAAGGTATGAAGGCAATGCATCTCCTTTGTCTCATGACTCATAAAACATTGATTTGGTCCAAGGAAATGGGCTCAAGGTTTGCGTGTATACAGTATGTTTGCAGGCTGTGATGTGTGTGCGTCCAAGTAACTTAACCCTGCAAGTGCACAGGTGATACCAAGCTGAATATAGCCCCCTTATGGCCAGCTGGCCATGCTATTTAAAACACAGGAGGGGGGGGCATTTACCATCAGCATTCTGCAGGAGCTACAGAGAGTGTTTGGTGCTGAAAGAATTAGGATGCATCTCACTAATGCTAAAGACTTTGACTTTCAGGTTGTACTGATCTAATTATGTACCTGCTATACATAGATGAATATTCAACACATGTATTATTCTGCTTCCTTATGTTTATGTTTTGTGTGAATTTCACATCACAATGTTTTAGAAAGTTAAGCAGTGGTTTACTTTGACTTTTGCTAGCCATTGATATGACAAGGCAACAAAAAAACCCACAAAAAGTTATAGAATACTGTATTTAAGAAGTTATAGTTATGTTTCATGTTTTTTTCATGAGTTGGGAGCTTTACACACCAGGGGCGTAAATGAATGAATGACATATAAGTGTGAAATACACACACATGAATACTGCACATCATATCTATTCACACTGGTGGTAGTGTGAGTTTGTGACACTTGAAATATTTGTTCAATAAAAAAATTTAATACATTCCCGATTGGCTGTTTGACAAAAATATAAATGGACTCAACATCACATCCAGTATCCAGACAAAAATAATTCACACAAATGATTGGATGGGTTAGGAAAATCTGACTTTTTCAGAAAAAAAATAAAATGATACTTTATTGCTGCATTTGTGTTCTTCACATTCTGTGTATACTAGAGTTAGGGAAAATACAATAAGTGCAAATTAAGAAGAAAAACATTCTCTGGTATGTAAATGCCCTTAGAGAGGATGATCACTAGAGTGGGGGAAAAAAGCTCTTAGAAATACTGAAAACTTTTTTTTAAAACTGCCTTTGCTCTTTAGACCATTTACAACTAGTAAGCCATATTTAACACATTTGCAGCTACAAACCAAAGCCCAGAGCTTTACAGAATTTAAACTGAGGCCCAAAGTGACACAAGTTTCATCCAAACTTCCCTGTTAAACACAATAATTAATTGGAGCTGACTTTTCTGTTCACATTGAGAGACTTTTTCACAGCTTTTTCCATAATTTCCATTCAACTTACATAACCTTTATATTGGTGGATTTAAGTTCTTCTCCCTCATAGTGAAAAGATTCTGGTGATATATGGTATCACCTGTGGCTGAAGGTGACCCTAAGCCAGGTTGCAGTCACTGTCAGACATGGCTGGAAGGTTGATCCTAGCAGCCAGAGGGTCCAGGTTTAGAGAGGCCACGTCCAGCTCCTTCTGCTGAGCCTCATGCATGGGACCTTCTTACAGAAAAAAAAGATGCAGAGAGATGCAATGCAGAGAGCCATTTTAAAAAAAAATCCAGACTCTGACTTTCTTGTAGTTCTTGTATAAGTTATCTTTACATTGGGAAACGAGATAAACAGCATTAAAAAAATGTTCTTGTCTCTCCTCATTGATTGTAATCCATTTTTTGAAGGGCACAACTGGAACAGGCAGGGTGTTGCATATGTATAGGGTTAAATCTGCACCAAACACACTGACATTCGCTGCTGAAGTTGTCCAGGTAGTCTTCCACTCCTCTGTTTTTTTGACCGACCTGCTTGTCCTCAAGGACGGGCTGCATAAGAAAGAAAGAAATTTTTGAGTGGCGGTGGTGATTGGATATCAATCAATTCCTCTGGAAGTCAGTGCCTGTGATTCATCCCAGTATCAGATTCACCGCGGCATCTTTGACAAAGGTCGATTATGTTAGATGAGGTCATTACTCAGAATGGTTACTGCCATTTCCCCCAGTCCAATAAAAACTGCGCATAAGTGGACTGAGTCATGGTGCCTGAGAGCAGGACCTGAGTACACAAGTGTTTTGTTTAGGGACAGATTGTGGTGTGAGCGGTGCTGGGCTTAAGCTGTAGGCTGAGGTGGTTCGTATGAGGTAGCCCCCCTCAGCCTTTTAACAGTGAATGAATGGCAACAGCTGAACAGGAGAACTTTATCGCCAACACTGCCTGCTTGTGTCTGTGTGTGTGTGTGTGTTTGTGTGTGAGAGAGAGAGAGAGAGAGAGAGAGAGAGGGAGGGAGAGAGAGAGTGAGAGCTGCACCCAGAGCAGTCTCACTGGGCACTTCTTCGGCTGAGCTCACTGCTGTCCTCTCTTCCTTCGCTGCCGTTGGCCTCTTTTCAGTCGTCTTCCCACCGGTTCAGTCCCTCCGTCTCGCTCTCTCTCTTGTTCTTTTCATCCTTAATTCACCCAGCGGATTTCTTCGCCGTCTCAGTGGCAGCCCCGGCGCTGTCGTGACTCGCCGGCTGCCACTGCAAGGGAAGGAGAGAACAGTAGGTAGAAGAACAGAGAGGGAGACAGACCAATCAATGATCTCCGATACACCGAAGAGAGGCGGCGGCAGCGCTTTTCCTACCCTGTTCAGGTTGAAAGGGAGATTTTCTTCAAACTGGTCTTCTGAAGCATTTCATTCCACTCTTTCCTTTGCAAAGTGAGGACAACTAATTGAAGGGACAGCTGGTGACACATTGAGGACTCTTCTCGCCCTCCCCTCTCACCTAAAAACAGCCAACCACTCGGGACCCGACAGGAGCGTTTCGAGAAAAAAAACTTCAATGTTTACCAAATAATTGATCTCCTTCGCAAACAATAATGCTGGACACCAATCACTGCGTGTCCTTTGAACCCTCCCCTCCGGGGTCTCCTCCAATAGGGGAGGACATTGAGAAGGAGGGCCTGAAGATGGATCTTGACAGACATGTCTATCACAGCCTGAAAGAAGGTGGGCACTTCAGAGCTGCAGGGGCACAAGACATCTGATATGATTTGTGTTTATGTGGTTCAGTCTGCTGGTTCATATCAGTAGTTTATGACTTTAAATAGTTTATGGGGCTTTGCTAGAGTTAAGTGATTTTATTTAATGGCCTATGAAAGAAGGAAATACAAGTGGTTACATGTTGTCTGTGATGATCCTTTTTAACAGGGCAGACTGGTATGTTAAGATAATATAAGGAAGTGACTACAGGTAGAAATGACTTAGCCTGAGATATCAAAGTTACATATTACCTCAGAAGGAAATTACTGCCTAGCTGTAGGTTCTAGCAAATGTTTATAAGATATTGTAGAAAGCTTCATTTTCAGATAATTAGAAATTGCAGCCTTTATGGCTTTAGAGATTTGTAAGTGTTAGTGGTTTTCTGCACCAGGTGTTTAAGTGCTCCACTTTGTGACACAGAGCAGTTTTGGAAAAAAAACAACAAAAAACATTCTAATAATAATTGGTTTCTTACAGTGTGCAAAAACATCTCTTTCCAGTCAAATAGAAATTAATGTTTGCACACAGTTTAAGACACAAAGTTAATATATGCATTTGGTAAATAATCAAAAGGTACAAAATCTACACACCAGTATAGCATCTGTATTAAGGGTTATTTCAGCGGTGACATTTCGAGCTAAGTTGCTCTTCTTTTTTGAGAAGTCGATATTCTTTTTATGTGTTCTGACAGGGATTCTTTTATAGCCTTATACAAGAGCTATACTGGTGTGTGATTTTTGTTTTCTCTGTGCTAAATGTGAAGATATTCTGTCAAGTTGTACTTGAAATGATGCAACAGTGGCCAGATGGTTATTTTATACAGTTGTGCAGACATATCTAGAAAGTGATCAAAAATGGTGATACAATGACATGTATTTAATTTATGGGTTTTTTTACCATATCACCACCATTCTTGATTATTCTTAACATTATTCAGAAGTGCCAGAGTGAAAGATGCCTGATCAAAGATCAAACATTGCTGTGATTCACTGCACTGTCCCACTCCAGGATCTTTAACAGTGTGTTGAATAGTATCTGTCTGCTTTCTGGATCCTATTTTCAACCAATGTCTCTGCATGATGACAAGAGGCAAGCTGCCCAAGCCAGTAAAGGTTCTATACCCTTCCTCTTTCTTGTTCCTTCAACTTTAATAGAATTAGTATTCAGTCCACTTCTTTTGGTTGTCATCTTGTTTCCCAGCACTCTGCGGCAAAGGCAGTGAGTGGCCTTAACCTTGTATTTGTTTCTGCCCTCTAGACTCTCCATTCTCATTGATGTGGAAAGCATTTGCTGTGGTCAGCCTCTCTCTGTTTCAACAGATACACTACAAATGATGAGCTTTAGTGGAAAAACATTAACAGGCTTTGCACATTTCCCCAGTATTGTTAAGTGCAGTGTTTTGGTGGTACTTGTGTTGGTAGGTCAGCTGTTTGGCAGTGTGGTCAGGTACAGTTTGTTGCAGTTCTCTGGGCTCTTGTTTTTAAGGTGGTCGTGTATGTAGTTTTAACAGTGGAAGGCTCAGGGGTCTTTAGGGACAGGGACAGACAAGTTTAATCAGATTGAGTGACATATGAGCGCAGAAGGATTAGCCCAGTTGGCCCTAAGACTTGAGCTCTTAGTCGCTGACCTCTTCCTTCTCTGTGTCCAGCCCCTTTAAACCACATCAAATCTATTCCTACTTATTTGGCTTTTTGTTGTGCAGAAACTTAAAATTAAGAACACTTTACTCTAGGACTAGACAGTGTCTTCTGTCTTTAGGGTTTCATTTCTTTATTTTGTCAACTAAAATGTGTAGAAAATGGTTAAATATTTTCATCTTTTCAAATAAGTCAGAGTTTTTCATGTTGTGTCTTTTATGTTATTTTCATTATATCTTTTAGGGCTGCACCTAATGACTATTTTAATTGTCCACTAGTCATCAACTACTGTAACTAGTCAACTGTAACTGCAACTAGTCGATTAGTCAGATTATGAGCTGCAAAACTAAAAAATTGTTCTTATTTATATTTATTGCAGCAATAAAATCCATTTTATTTCCTTTAACAAGAATATTTGGTACTCAATTATTAGAATACATCATAAAGTTTGTTGAACAAATGTTCAAATATTACAGCAGCAATAAAATACTTTATTTTCCCCTAACAGTGCATTTTGTGCATAACAATTACACTTCAACAAACAACTAATGCTCAAGAGTTTCAATCAGCAATAAAATAAACATTTTTCTTTAAACAAATGCATGACATCATTAACGACCTGTCCATTACTAAATTAGTTGTCGACTGTTCTTGCCATTTACTATTTGTCGACTAGGCAACTAGTCATTGCAGCCCTAATGTCTTTTGCAGAATTTTTGTCCTATTACATTTTTTACCAAGAAGTTACTCTCGTTAATAAACTAGACATAGTCATCTGGTTTCTTTAACTTTCATTCAGGATCAAAAATCAGTCTTTAACCTGGAAAGAAATTACATTGATGTTCGTCATGATATTTACCAACTCATTTTTAGTTAGTGTTTGTTGAACTTGTTTTTGCTCACATTGCTGATGCGGTGGTTAATGGGACCGTCCTGTTTCCGGAGGTTCGCAGGTCCACAAAGGTACTATTCTAAAAATGTGGGTTCAGTGTAGTTCCCTCTGCAGTCTCTGCTCTTTCTCTCTCCCTCTGTGTTCACTCACTTACACTTTTTATGACTGCGGAGGCCACTTTTGGCGCTGGCCTAGTATCCCAATAAAACTGCCCTGCCTTTTTTTCCCTTTTTGCTTAAATTAACCAAAATGGCCCTCAAACCTCATTTAAAGCCACACCATGTGCTATAATACCAACGACTGAAGAAAACTGAGAAGGCCCTGCTGTTTTTAATGCCTGTAGATATTTGTGCTTCGATCGCCCTCAGCCTTGTTAATTTAGTTTTTAATTCAGTAGACTGCTTATTATGCAGTGCTACAAAAATAGTGTGGCCAACTCTGCAGAGAATCAAGTCTTGAGTTTCTCGTCTGATAAATCAAATTAGCCACCAGAGCACAGAGTGTTCCTCACGATTGTAGTTTTACAAACCATTTTCAGGCTGTATATTAAAAATGGCATCATTTAATGGTGAATAGGTTTTTATTGCTGTTCAAGACAAATGATTCTGTTTCCAGTACATCTGCCTTCAGTTTCAACACCGTCTTTCCGCATTTAGTACCATCACTTGTACAGTTCAGAGGTGTCACTGTGAGACTTCTCCATTTCTTTGAAGCAATGGTGAGAAAACTAGTGTCAACGTTTAGTGTTGACACTTGACACTGTAATTTATAATGAAAATACACTTTGGACTAAAGGTGCATGGTATGGTATAGAACAAATATGATCACAGTGGGGTTCTGCATTTCATCAATATCAGAAAAAGGTTGCCACCTGAATTGAATAAATTAAATGGTTTAGATCCTTCCATTGGATCATATCTGTAGTGACTTTTTCTAGAGCTGCGTAATATATCATTTGAGCATTGCCATCGCAAAGCACCTGTGCACAATAGTCGCATTACATTTCCTGCAAAGTAGGAGGCAAATGAACTCGACATGTTTTCATCTGAGTCCATCCTGGGTACCTGACACACACTGCACACAGCGATCCACCAATCACAATTGTTCTTAATCAGTTTGGTGAAGCAGGCCACGCCCCTGCACATGGAGTGAGTCGCTGGTAACAACCTTGAAAAATGAGCAACAAACGAGAAAATCCCCGAAAACGAAGACTTCGTGCCAAAAAAAAAAAGCACCATCGGTTACCTGGGTGTTCTGTGTCGACAGTGTCTAACACCTGCTGACAACTAGAGGAAACACAACTAATTAATTTGACCATTATTGTCAGCATTACACAGCTATTATATCCTCCTGAGTAGTTTTTCATATCACAATATATATCACACTATATATCGCGGGGTTAAAGAAATCTCCATGTCAGTTTTTTCCAAGATCATGCAGCCCTAATTGTTTGTTTAACCCTTTAACTAACGCAGTGAGTAGCTTCTGTTTTCTTAAACAGCCATTAATTTGGTAGAGAGCGTAAAGATTGGACTTTGTTTCAATGGACAAAGGTCATGTGGACTGATGAGTCCAGACTGACCCTGTTCCAGAGTGATGGGGGCATCAGGGTGAGAAGAGAAGGGGATGAAGTGATTACCCATCATGCTTAGTACCCACAGTGTTATAATCTGGGGTCACTGACGAGATGGAAATTGTTTGTGTGTAACTGATGTCTTTTATATAAATAAATATCTATCTATCTATCTATCTATCTATCTATCTATCTATCTATCTATCTATCTATCTATCTATCTATC
>JAPTYQ010000012.1:3335561-3345986 GCA_029814465.1 Ostorhinchus cyanosoma
ATGAAGAATTCAGACCCAAGCAGAGCATTTACAGTTTATGGAGACCACAGGGAAATGTGGGAAAAGGAAACTATTCAGTTTAAAAAAGCAAAATATCACTCCTTTAACCAGAGGAACTGCAAAGCTGGAATAAAAGCCACAGTCATAAAAACTTCTCCAAATGTTGACATGTTATTGAGTATAATGTTTTGGTAGATTGGATATTTTGCCTAAAAGTCAAAAGGTTTCAAACACTAAATCCAGGAAATCAACCAGTTTGATTTGAATATGTGATTTTTGCCTCATTTTATCTCTTTCCAGTCATTGTTCTGTTGATACAGGAAGTAAAGTTTAACTCATTTGAACAATATCTGAAATGAAAAGAGACCAGACCCAAAGACAGTAAAACCCTTCGACTTCAAGTCCAGTGTGTGAAGGCGTCAAGTCGTGATTGACATGTTCATACGGGACACGGCGCCGAGGACACTGGGAGAAAAATCCACAACTGCTAAGGAATTCTAACTGGTCATGGAAACGTTAGCTTCCCTTGTCCTTCTGATCACAGGGCTCATGCTAATGCTAAGTAGCTTCTGTAAAGCAGAGTTAGGGTCAGTAAGGAGCGTACGTCCATGTGGACAGTGGACTGTCTTCTGCCGTCTGCACCCATTGGCTGAACACCAACAGGAAATAGAACTTTACTGACACATTTTTGAATCCTTTAGGTTTCACGGTCATGTTGTTTTTTGCTTTTTTTTGTTTCATTTGTGTAATTGAATTATGGGTGAAAAGTCTGTTGTAACACAAGCACAATCGAACATGTACCGAGTAAAATATGAATGAGAACAGATTAGTGATGCCTTACACTAATGCGTTACAGCAAAAAGTAATCAGTTACTGGAATTCAAGCTTCGTGCAATACTGTCTCATGTGCAAAAACACAATGTTGTCAGATTTCCTGCTCGTTCTGCTGTTTTTTAAATTGCTGCTTTTAATATATTCATGCGTTGCTTTTTATTTCATCTATGCTATATATTATTTATTGCCGTACATAATCTTCTATTTCAGTTTTTTATACTCATCACATATATTACTGTACATCTTGCCACTTCTATGGACGCTTGTGCCTTCTGTCTGCTGCTTTTGCAAACCCACCTTTGTGTATGTTTTCTTTTTCTTCTCTTGCTCTTTTAATGTGTCACTCTTCATCCTCCTATTTGCCCCTCGGGGATAAATTTTTTTTTTCTGATTCCACTGGATCACTACTCCCAACACTGGATATCAGTACATAGTAAAAGCCTTTTTTTTGGGGGGGGGTAACACAAGTGTTTGTGGACCGAGGTGTTTAGTTATTTTTGTTTTTATCCCTTTTTAATTCTAACCCAATTGCTTTTATGCGTAAACTCAACCGACTTGCACCCCCGTGTCACTAAATGATGCTGCGGAGTGAGAATGGGAGAATGTGTATGTTAAGGATCTGTTTTCAAATGTTAACCTAATCAGTGTGTTTCATTTCACTGCCTTCTATCTCAGTATGTAGACTGAAAGCAACCACAGATTAGCAAACAGTGTTGTTCATGTCAATGGTCGTCCCATCACCACATTCAACTTCAAATAGCTTATCATTGAGCTCTCAAGCAAACACTGAGAGAGGGACTTTTTCAGTAAGTGGATTAGGTTAATGATTGTACGAACCCTCAGAACAGCAGGTAGGACACGTAGATAGCAGCCCAGTGATTAATACTAAGACAATATATGGAGGATGAGGCAGAACTCTGTGTGTATAGACTGACAGTTCATGGATATGGATAATCATGATGAATGAAATGAATTATGAGGGAGGAGCATAACTGATATTGTGAAAGATTATCTCATTATCTTATTCAAACCATAAAGACTCAAACACTTAAGACCAAAACCATCTACTGATCTGAACTGTTTAATACCTGTTCATCCACTCATTCTATCAGTACATGTAAATAACTGGAGTAAAATGCCGTTCATCTTTTCATGGTCATCAGATTTGACTCGTTTGGACGTTCAGAGGCTCTGTAGTTACCATGGAAACACCATCCCAAAACCCATGGAGTTTGTTAAATGACATGGATGGAGACACTGGGTTGAAGTTCAGTTAATGGGAGGTTTTGTTGAAAAGTAAAACTCAACTTTAATCAACGTTTTTATGAACATCTACATGATCAATAAAATAAATACAGGAAAAATATTAGATTTCAAGTGAAAAAAAGACAAAATACAAAGGATAAGATTATAATAAATGGTGATAAATCATGTAAGAAAGGTTTGAATTCATTTGGGGAGTGCCGCAGAAGTAGCGCTGGGTGTTTATGGGTTAAGTTCTGTGACTGTGATCGTTTGCACGGGTTCAGTGGCCTCACACATACGAGTCTTTTCCAAAACCAACAGTATGCACATTGATCCGAGCCTCTGTTTTGTGTAATGGTTCACAAATTGTGCGGGGTAAAGTCAACATTTGGATGGCTAGAACACACAGTTGGTGGGTGAAATGTTCAGTAGATAGCCAACTGATTCCAAAGTGCCAGTGTGATCTGCTCAGTTCACACACTTTTACAAACACACACTTCTGACCCTCGTCTTAACGACAGTGTTTTGAAGAAAACCGTGGGCAGCTTTCATGAACGCAGTCACGTGTCTTCAATGACTCAGAGGTTTCATGACCTGATGAGCTGAATCATGTTGGACTCTGTGAGCTAATAAAGCTTTATTTTCATCCACGTGCCTCTGGAGTTCTGTGCATTTCTGGGTCTGTTGGATAGTCGATCAGCTGTTTTTAGTCACATTACATCCTCACATTCTTACTCTTTTCTGCTTTTGACCCAGCGCAGCACTGACAGTTTTGCTGTTTTTTCCATAAATATCTGTAACTTTTACTTCTTACATTTTATAAACAGCTTAGTTACTTGTTAGTTTTGATGAATTGAAGTGGAATTATCTTTTTTTTGCATCATTGTGTGCATCCACAACATCCCAATCTAACTGGATAAAACATTAATGTATAGAAAAGACACCTGAAGCTGTTCACATGTTTACATGCAAACTAACAGCCTATGTTTTCCAATTCCAAAAAAGGCAATATTTTCAATAAGCTATTTACAGGATCTAATACTCCTGTTAACATGCTGCCATGTGAACCATATTATAAAGACAAGTGTTCCGCTGGTGGCAGACGTTTCACATCCAACATCGTGTAGAAAAAGGTCAACTTTTCAATATTTGCTCATATGTTTAAAGCTGCTGATTTCCTCTGTTCCAAAGTTTAACCCATGAAGACCCAAACATCCACCATCTACCAAAGTCATCCACTACCTGTTGAGCCACTAATCCATGTCAATAATTAGTGTCAAATACAGTTCTTCATCGTTTCATGGTCATCAGATATGACCATATTTGGACGTTCAGATGCTCCGTAGTTACCGTGGAAACACCGTCATCTTCTCCAACACTGATTCTCCAGTAAAACCCATGGAGTTGGATCAGTGACAGTGGATGGAAACACTGGGTTTATGTTCAGTTCAGGACAGATTTGACTGAAAACGTCACTATTTCTTCAGTTTTGTCTGTTTTTAATAAAAATAACCTTTGAATTTACGCTGAGCTTTAATGAACATCTACATGAGCAGTGAATTAAATACAGCAAAATATATAATTTACACTGAAAAAACTCAAACTAAAGAGGAAAATATTCCAATAAATGGTGATAAATCACTTAAGGAAGGTTAAATATATGGGTTAAGTGTGTTTCCCTTTCTGATCAGAAAATGCATGCATCTCTACCAGAGTGGATCTGCATTTTTACTCCATTTGATCATAAACCTGCAGTAAAACACACAAATTAAATACATTTTCCAAATGTTCTGTATCCTCATTTCCAGCATATTGCACATATGTAAATGGAAAATGTTAATATTCAGAAAAAGGCCTATGAATATGAATGTGCTTATTACATGAATTCAGGATAATAATGGAATATTAGTACATGGAGACTTGGATGAGTTTTGTTCTATAAATACATTAATTAATGTAAAAGATGAAAATGCATAAGATATAATATTATGTTTTTTGTGTTTTGTGCAGGACTGTTTAAAATTCACTTTATTGTGTAAGATTTGTTCAGGTACTTTGAGGAACTGACCTGAGAGTTTATGATCAGTAGAAAAACATGTGGTAGAAGAGGACGGGAGCGTAAAGTTGAACTTCATCCACTCCTTTTTCAATGCTTTTGTTAAAAAACTTTTTTTTTTAATGGTACTTTTTTCTCTTGCTGTTTTAGGGGGGGGGTTTATATTCAAAAGAAAAGAAAGAAAGAAAGAAAGAAAGAAAGAAAGAAAGAAAGAAAGAAAGAAAGAAAGAAAGAAAGAAAGAAAGAAACATCACAGGACACAAGATGAAAACAATGTAATGAGATGAAAACGACACAAACAGAAGATGAACTCGTCATAATGTGACAAAAACAACATAAAAACACAAAAACCACGTAAATGACATAATGAGACAAAACTGATGGAATGATAATGTAAGAAGATGAAAATAATGCAGACGTACAAATGAAAACCATTTAATAACATCACAAATAAGAAACAGGCGTAACTAGACCAAGAGGATGGAAGAAGATAAAGAAAAAGAAAAAAGAAAAAAAAGGAAAGTGATGAAAAGAAACGCAACAAGATGAAAGTGATGAATGATTGAATAAAGGATTTAAATCACTGTTTCAAGACACACGACGCATTCATGGAATCACAGGTTGTGACGTAAAACCTCGGCTGAACGTCCATCTATTATGTTTATTTATTTTTTCTTGCTTTGCAGTTTTATCATGGGATGGATTTTGTCACATGGAAGAAAAAAGAACCAACATGACTGTGAATAAAAACAGATAAATGAGAATCACATCTGATGAACATCTGAGGAAAACTTATGGGTTCAAGAGTGTTTTCTGGCAAATAAATGGGATTCTGTTGATTTGAGTTGAGTTCAGTTGAATTTGATTGGATTGAATTGAACGTAGTTGAGTGAATTGAACTGGATTGAGTTGAATTAAATTGAATTGAGTTGGGTTGAGTTGGTTGAATTGAACTGAACTGAAGTGAGTTGAATTGAACTGAATTGGATTGAACTGAACTGAACTGAATTGAGTTGAATTGAATTGAATTGAATTGGATTGAACTGAACTGAACTGAATTGAGTTGAATTGAATTGAATTGAATGGAATTGGATTGAACTAAACTGAACTGAACTGAGTCGAATTGAACTGAACTGAACTTAGTTGAATTGAACTGAACTGAAGTGAGTTGAATTGGATTGAACTGAACTGAACTGAGTCGAATTGAACTGAACTGAAGTGAGTTGAATTGGATTGAACTGAACTGAACTGAGTCGAATTGAACTGAACTGAAGTGAGTTGAATTGGATTGAACTGAACTGAACTGAGCAGTGATAGTCACTGATGTTTCCTGGACAAACAGTTTCCTAATAATGGAACTCTATAACATGGAACCCTGTAGACAGATAACAGCTGTGAGGACGATCAATACATTATTGATCCGTTTATTCGACAAATGAAAAGACAAAAACAGCTTTGGAAACAATTACCAGGTAGTTGGGTTGAAGCGCTTTATCTTTGTGCTGCTGTTAAAAGTTTGACGATCTGATATTCGGTTGATATTGTCTTTGTGCGAGCAGTCCAGTGGAAGCGTCCGTTCATGCGGGACAGTACGAGCGCAGCGATGCAACCGTCTACGAGCTGCAGGTGTGTGCGGCGTTGGTTAATGTGTGCGTATATTTGAACAACTGAGGAATGTGTTGACTGTTGACCTTGGCCAAATGGAAGCCATTATCTCGCCCTGCTGAGGCCTCTTTTTTCTGCCGAGCTGATAAATTAATGAGAGAAAACAGTACTTACATTGATACTAGTGTCGCCATCAACCAGAGAGAATGAGGGAGGAGGAAAAACAAGGAGCGACCTGAAGGCAGGAAAGAAAGCAACGCAGCCAATAATGTGGTTAAACAGAGGCAGCGCAGCCTTCCATTCAGTTCAAACAGTCGAAAACACAACATTTACTGCCTGATTATTTATGATCAGGTGTAAATGTTTTAGAATAAACAGGGAATTGAAGGTGTGATTTTATTCCCAGCCTCTAAAAGTTAAGTGGACTGCACCCACATGCTCCCCAGTAGGATCTGAAGTGGGCCGGACCAGTACAAGAGTGTCAAACTGGGAAGAAAGGCACATTTAAGTAAAAACTACATTTTGAATGCGTTTACGTCTGCAAAGGTTCCATAAAAATGTAAAGAACTTGAACAACTTAAGAAATGTCTTAAGAAAAATAAGTGCAATTTTAACAATATTATGCCTCACTTTATCATATTCATTATAACTTACAGATCACAGTGAATACTCAAAATATAATATTGTTACCTGAACCTGAACTAAAATGATTTTAACACCTTTGATTGTTAATATATTCAGTGTCATTTTTGCGTTTTGCAGCTTCATCCCATGGGCCAGATTGGACCTTTTGGTGGGTCGGGTTTGGCCCCGGGCCGCATGTTTGACACCTGTACTGTAAATGTATCCAGCTCCTCCATGGAGTACCTCAGGGCTTCATACTTGCTCCACTGTTAGATGCCCCTTCCAACATCATTTGACCCTTTTTATTTTTCTTCTGAGGAACAGCTTGAAAAAGACAACTCTTGTTATTAGCTGCGTTTATGACCAATGAAGATAAATATTCCAATGATATTCCTGTTTCATGTAACTGTGTGTGACACGTAGCGGATCTCGAACAGACACACACTGCAGCAGTGATGCAACAACAACAACAACAACAACAACACTGAGTTCAGACATTCCAATAAGTCAGGCATTCTTCTATTTTATTCATATTTGAACTCATGAAGACCCAGTGCTACTTTTCTGTCAGTTCCTAAATGATTTTTTCTCTATATTTGGGCCCAATCCCAGTTCACCCCTTGGCCCTACCCCTTACTCCTCCCCCTTGGCCCTC
Source organism: Ostorhinchus cyanosoma (assembly GCA_029814465.1). NCBI lineage: Eukaryota > Metazoa > Chordata > Actinopteri > Kurtiformes > Apogonidae > Ostorhinchus > Ostorhinchus cyanosoma. Next base: position 3,342,581 of record JAPTYQ010000012.1, read on the forward strand.
CCCTTGGCCTTGCCCTTAACCCTAACGGAGCTTTAGGGGTCAGAGGTTGAACCCTTCTCCTGTGAAAAGGCTCCACCCTTCCAGTCCTGTTGTGTCATCATCGGTCATCGTCATCACTATAACAAATGCGACATCTTTGTTTCCTGCAGAATTCTCCATGTCGTCAGCAGCTGGAACGTCTCTGTTCATGGACTTTGGGCATCGTTTATTTATGTCTATTAACTCTAAACCGTAGAAATGTGATCTATAACACACTGAAATGACATTAAACAGTCGATCAAATGATTCAGTTGCTTATGAAGAAAATGTGTACATTTGTGTGGTTCTTTCATCACTGCTGCACTTTTTGGCTGTTTTTACCTCCATCTTGCCAAGGATTCAAACTGAATTATGGGAGATTTCTCCGACCCTTCAGTTCATAGTGTGGTCCTGGAAAATCTCCTTTTCAAGGGCTATACAGCCCTCCCCCTTAGCCCCTCTCCTCAGTCTGATCGGCAATCTGGACAACCCCACCCCTTCACCTAAATTTGCAAAATGGAGGGTAAGGCTAAGGGGGAGGGGCCAAGGGGAGGGATTCAGCCTCAGCCCTTTCTAAGTGATTTATCACCATTGATTGTAATATTATCTTCCTTATTTTGCATTTTTTCAATGTAAATCATGCATTTTTCTATATTTCATTCACTGATCATGTAGATGTTCATTAAAGCTCACAGTAAAGTTGAGGAATATTTTCTCCAAAACAGAGAAAACTGGACAAAAAGTAACTTTTTCAGTAAAATCTGTCCTGAACTGAACCTAAACCCAGTGTGTCCATCAGCTGTCACTGATCCAACTCCATGGATTTTACTGGTGAATCAATGTTGTAGAAGATGACAGTGTTTCCATGGTAACTACGAAGCCTCTGAACGTCCAAATATGGTCATATCTGATCACCATGAACAGATGAAGAACTGTATTTACACCAATTATTGACATGGATTAATAGAATTAATGGATCAACAGAGATTAGAGTTTGTTGATCAGTAGGGAGTTTTGGTCGCCAGTGGAGGTTTGGGTCTTTATGGGATGTACTCCAAAAGAAATGTTGTATGCTAGAGTGATAATAAACAGGGAAATATTTGGCCCAAAGTTAACGGATGGGTTTCAGTTTCAACAGTCAGACTGATGTCGACACAAAGATTATTCTAAAGAAGGAGCGTGTTTGTGGTAACCCGGGGCAACGCACCTCTCAAACGACAGAACAGACATGATGGAGGAGAGGACGAGTGGTGACGATGACCAGCAGCTCAGCTTCGTCCAAGTTCAGAAAAAGGACATTTTAAAGGAAAGCTTTTTGGAACAGATGCATAATTTGTGTTTTTGGTGCATCTGCCCAACTGAGGTTCAGAAATGTAGATGTCGTCTCTGATGAAATGATCCTGAATAGTTTTTACAGACAACTGGTTTGTAAATATCTGTTTATTCTTGAGAAATAAAGTCAGTGTATCAGTTAGAGGATACGTCTGTGGAATAATCTGGAGCGAAACTTTCAAATGTCTTCTTCAATTTGTGCATTTAAAAGGATGTTTAAATCCAGTAAAATAACAAAATATAGAACATTATCTGAATATGTGAATATCTAGAATATAGGAGAATGCATAAAATAAGGTATTATTGTGTGTTGCCTATTTGTAATTAATAAATTAACTCAGACTATCATGATTAGGAAATATCACATTTATTAATGATTGTATTTGCAGTAAATGTTTAAATTGCATATAAATATTATAGTTTATATTTTAAAAAGGTTGATCATGTAAAGCTGATTGTGTGTGTGTTCAAAGAAAACACGTCAAAGTAACAAAGCAAAGGAAGCAGAATTAATTTAAGTATTAGATTGTAAAAAGGGGGCGGAGTCTATAAGTTATTCTTCTTCCCACTTCTTTTCGAGCGGTGAAAATTTAGTTTGACCATTCTATGTGCTCAAAATAAAACTAAACTAAACTAAACTAAACTAAACTAAACTAAACTAAGATAAACTAAACTAAACTAAGCCAAAACTAAACTAAACTAAACTTAACTAAACTAAGATAAACTATACTAAACTAAACTAAACTAAGATAAACTAAACTAAACTAAGCCAAAACTAAACTAAACTAAACTAAGATAAATTAAACTAAACTAAACTAAGATAAACTAAACTAAGATAAACTAAACTAAACTGAGATAAATTAAACTAAACTAAACTAAGATAAACTAAACTAAACTAAGATAAATTAAACTAAACTAAGATAAATTAAACTAAGATAAATTAAACTAAACTAAACTAAGATAAACTAAACTAAACTAAGATAAATTAAACTAAACTAAGATAAACTAAACTAAACTGAGATAAATTAAACTAAACTAAGATAAACTAAACTAAGATAAATTAAACTAAACTAAGATAAACTAAACTAAACTAAACTAAGATAAACTAAACTACACTAAGATAAATTAAACTAAACTAAGATAAACTAAACTAAACTGAGATAAATTAAACTAAACTAAGATAAACTAAACTAAGATAAATTAAACTAAACTAAGATAAACTAAACTAAGATAAATTAAACTAAACTAAGATAGACTAAACTAAACTAATATGGGCTGAATGGGAGATCATTTTCTATTATTTTTTATATTCCTTACCATTTAGATTATATTAATTATGTTTTTAACTCTTTTGACATACAGTGTTTATGTCCCAGCAGTAATTAAAAGATTACTGAAGAAAATCTTCAGAGAAATGTCTGTGGTGAGGGTGAACCCGGCTTTTAGGCCACATGATTAATGAACATTAGCGAGGCCATAGATAAGGCCCCAGTAGACGTATACCACAGTGACTAACAGAATTAACAGTGCAGCCCGAGGCCTTTTAGTCGGGTCTAAAGCTCTGAGTGCAGAGGAACTGGGGTTAAATTGGCCATGTGCTGATTTGTGTTGAAAGAGAGCAAACAGTGGCTGATGTGGTGCAGTGGGTGGCACATGGACCCAAACAGCTTTCTGAAGAGAGGTAATGATGACAAATGAGTGGACGACGAGGACGAGGACGAGCGCGCGGCAGCATTAACGCACCATCAGGACGGAGTTCTACGTCAATAAGAGGAGCAGGAAACGACGCTGGTAGGAGGTGTTCATCAGGGTTTACAGACTGTACCACTGCACTATTAACCCTCTGTGGGCTCCAGGAACCCTAACCCTAACCCTAACACTGAAGCTGGGCTGAAGCTGGGCTGCAGTCATGTCTGAAGGGTTTGCATAGTTTGTAACTTTTTTTACATTTCATCTGGATTTCATCAACTTAAGCCATGAACAAAAAAAAAAAAAAAATATATATATATATATATATATATATATAAATACACACACACACACACACACACACACA
>JAPTYQ010000012.1:3370795-3385223 GCA_029814465.1 Ostorhinchus cyanosoma
CTCAGCGCTCAGATCTGGATCAGCTGACACCAGCAGAGCCTCGTCCTCAGTTGGAAAAGACCATGGAGCGACCGACAGCCCCCCCCCCCCAGTGATAGTAGTAGAAGTAACACAGGACTGTCCAATATAAAACTGTCCAATAACTGAAATAAACATACCCCCCCAAATCCATCCATCCATCCCTCACAAATGTACAACAGAACTGTGTTAACATTCAGCACTGGAAATAGTTTTGTTTCATCAGAACCACGGCTTTTTAGACTTAATCATAGCTCTTTTTTTTTTTTTTATGCATATTATTATATGTTCTTTTTTTTCAGTGTTTTTGTTGCTTCATAGAAGTAAATCACTGTTCAGATGTTTAAGGTGTCACTAAAACTACAAATGTTGATGTCACAGTCAGTGTTCTGCTGGACATGCATCTGGACAAAAAGCTGATTTTCTACTGCTGATTACTAAAGAACCCAAAAGGCTAGAAACAAGCTTTTTTTTCTGTGATGAAAGAAGACAATGTACACTTTATTTTGATAGTTTCAATGTTTATGTAGTCATAGAACCCAATATTCTGTGGGTCTTGAAAATCTGTGAAAATGCTCCAAAATGCTGACATTATGGGGCTCGCTGTTCTGAAAATGGCTGGGAGCTCATGAGTTAATAACTAATTATCCACGGGTTCTAGATGTGGTAGTTTTGAGCGTGCACTGTTAATATTTACTGACAGATTAAAGCAGACATTTGTGTAAACATTTGTGTAAACAGGAGTTTAGACGTGGTCAGTTCAGATATACAGTGACCCTGTTGTGACCATGACTTGGCTCTAATCTACTGACAAACCAAAGTCTGTGTATTATTTAGATCATTTAACTTCCGAAGTGTCTGCACCTATCAGAGTTTACCAGGTGAAGGTCAAGATACGATCTGTTCAGTCAAACTGTGTTTGTATGGGAAATAAAATAAGACTCTGCTTCACACAAGAAAACCACTATTCTGCTCTGTCATATACAGTGACCTGCACAAACAGGTGCAGCCTCTTTGAAAAGGAAGATTTTCATTAGTATATCAATGAAGTTTGACTGCAAAACACATGCATGGTGTCTATACTACAGTGAAACAAAACATTAATTTCATCAGGTTTATAATATAACTTACATTATAAAATCCCACAACAAAAGCTACTACATCTAGTGTTTTGTACAACCTCTGATTTTTAAGGGCAGATCGAGTCTTTTCGGCATGGAATGAATGAGTACATGGTAATTTCCTTCAACCCTTTCACTGGAGTGTACTCATTTTTGCCTTGAATTTTGAGTATGAACATAAACAAATCTTGTTTACAAACTGGTATTTTTTAGTGTAGTATCCCATAGAAAATCTTAATTCTGAAAGGGAACTAACGGTCCTCTGAGAGATCTGTTGGGGTGCACTCACTTATGCTGAGCTCTGTATCGGTCCATTAAACTGACAAAGGGAGGGACACGTGTTGCAAGAAACTGGCAGGAAATGTGCTGTTGCATCAGTGCTGAATTTGTCTGACTCGTAATGAAAAAACATCCTTCAGAAGTCGGTGTAAGCAGTATACGTCTTACAGCTTTAACAAAACCTGTAGTCCACTGGGGACAAACTGCCTTTTATCAACGGGGAAAACCAAGGTGTTGAATATGTGTACCTCTGTTAGAAGAAGCACACAAACATGTAAAGCACAGAGGGTCATGTGACTTTTTTATCACAGTTTTAATGATTTCTCTGCACTGCATTTATGTTTTGGTATTAGGGATGCAAATTATTGATTAATTCATCAGTCATTAGTTGGTTGACCTTGTTGATCGATTAACGATTAATTGTAAGTGGTGATTTTCCTGAGAACCTGAATTTCTCTTTCAATTCTTTAAGAATAAAAGCTAAATACTTTCTATATACTTAATGAAAAAAGCATGTCATATTTCTTATTGACTGATTTATTAAACCATTAGGGATACAGTACAGGCAATGACATTTACATAGTAAAACTAAATAAATTCTGCAGGGAAATAAAATTTAATTCATGGATCTGAACAGGGGCAGTTTAGGCAGTTTACCTTTTTAAATACAAGGTTTTTTTTAAAAGCTGGAAACGATGAATGAAAATTTCAGAACGAAACAAGATTGTTGGTACTTTTTTTGTAGTCATCAAATAAACAACCATAATATGGAAAATTTATGATTCTTGGTATTTACTTTGTTCTGCATTTTCCCCCCTATGCTATAAATCCATGCTGTAAATCATGCATACAGTTTCGCTACGACCTAGAGAAAACATTGGAATCTCAGGTTTGTTCTGACCAAAAAAAAAAAGCCTGAGATCTTCAGAAGTAACCCTTTAAAATGTCAATAATTGGCTCATTGTTTAAAAGGAGGCACTGAATGTAGCAGTTTCAATGCTGTGCCACTAGATGGAGCTGTTTCTCTAAATGTGATGAACTGCAGCTCTGTGGTTTCCAAAGTTTTCCTTCAGACCCTGTGGATGTTCTTCCTCTGTGGACCAGACCCACTCACAAAGAAAAAACATTTTGTGTTCCACTGAGGTGTCTTTATGGATATTTACATTAATGCAGTACACTGTAAAAATAACCACTATCTAATTACAGTCACTAATTTATCATTAATAATCATGGGAATAGCTCATTTGAATGTGAACTTTGAATGGGACTTAAATTGATAATCATAATTACTTTGCTGTTGTTTGCATTATAATTTTTATATTGTGAGTATTGTCCTTTGAGATCAACAGTTATGATTATTACAGTACATTTTTCCATCATAGTGTCACATATTCTGATGTTTGAAAGGACAGACGTTGTCATTACAGGTGTTTTCAGTGTTCTACTGAGACATTTGTAAAATGTTCTTGAGTGTAATTTTAAATCCAAATATTTCACTCAGGTCACTCAGATCCGTTACTATGTTTGCTTTTTTTAAAATTAATTTTACAAGGTGATTATCAATATTGACTCAAAATTCTTATGATTCATATCATTCTAATCCAAGGTAGAAAAAGCAGCTATTTTGAAGGGATTTACATTTCAGTTTTATGCACTTTTTTGAAAACATCCCACATTATACCATTATCAGGCTTCCTACGGGGTCTTGAAAAGCCTTAAGAGTCTTGAATTTACAAATATGCATTTAATAACTTTAAATAGTCTTTAAAAGGTCATTTTATATGGTAGGATTAAGTTATGTTGCCGTAAATTTGTTCGCAGGATTATGTTTAAATGTGTCTGGGAAATGTCCAAGATTCAAAGAAAGTGACACTAGTCTACTCGGTTCTGCCCGACAATTTATATTAAAACTAGGAACCAGTTATCGCTAACTTTGCAGCCTAGTCGTTGGAGTAAATAAATACATTTTCCTCAATTCTAGGAGGCATGACATTTTGTCAGTATGGTTGTGAAATGGGCATTAAATTCTGTTCTAAGTAGTCTTTAAAATGTCTTAAAATGGTCTTAAATTTAACTTGTAGTAACCCTACATTATATAAATTGAAAAAAGTAAGTATGTTGTCGGCTGAGTTAACAGGCTCTTATTTTGTCTCATCAGTTAAACCGTGGTCTATGGTGTAGTCTGTAATAATGTCAATTGACTCATGAAATCATTAAGGCATTTTAGATTGAGGGCATTGTGTTCTAAACATGTCCAAGTGTTTCAGAACCATATCGTCTGTTTCTTCCAGGAACTGAATCCCTGTCTTTGACCAGATCTCACCCTACTCCATCCATTCTTTCCCCAGAAATTTGTAACTTATAACTCAGAGTCAGTCCTTCCAAATTCTTTTATAGTCTCAGTGAATATTCAAGATTTATCTGATAGATTTGTGGATAACTACTTGTAGATTTATTGACTTAAATATTGAAAATGTGTACGTATGTTTCCTCAGTTTTACCTGAATTGTCTATAACACTAGAGGGCTAATTGGCGCAATTAGGACCATATACAAAATATTGGGATCTGCTAATCTATGTGTCAATAGTATTTAATGTAATTTTAGGATTCAGAACTTGAATGATGGACTGAAGGAAAGTAAGAGCTCTGAAGTTTTATAAAGCCACTCTGGACTTCTTCCAGTTTTCTGTTTTGTATTTGCCATGTTCTGACCATGAAGAAGAATGGAAAACCAAAGCATTTTGGGTCATTTTTGGATGCCAAGCTCATGAAATCACATTGTATGTCACACCAGTTCTTATGACATCTGGTGTGCTATACGTACACATTTTCATTGTGTGTCAATTTACGCCAAGATCTCCAGTTCACATAAATCTAACCCTCAGTGTGGGGTATTTGACGCGACCTGAACATACATGCCAAAAGCCTATAATGTGTTCAGGTAACACACCGATTTAAAGTGACGTGTATATTTACACGATTTCATGATATCATGATGCTTTTTTGTCTTATTGAATAAAACCTCTGATTGCACTCACCTTTTTTTATTTATTTTTGTTGTGATGTTGTGAAAACTTTTGCATGATTTAGAGTTTAACAAAGTTAACACAAAATCATTAATTACAAGTGTGTTTTTATCTTGGGTTAGCATTGGTCTTTGTGTCCTCTATACATCCTACGCTGTTTTCTTCTTGTCATGTCTTTTATTAAGAATTAAGAAACATTAATTACCCTCCTAATTTCTTAAACATTTACTCTGGGCCAAAAATCAGCTTTGATGTTTATCTTGATCATTATTGAATTTTAACTGATACTGACATGAACTGATATGACCATCCAAGTCAGACCTTGGTAAAATCATGATGTTGAATCTCTAGGCAGTAATTCACTACCTATGCTGTTACCATGGCAACATCAAACAGGTAACATGATGCTAGTGGGTCACTATGGTTCACACACTTTAGGATGGATCGTTCATGTGAAGGAATGACACAGCTGTTTGCTCTGTAGAAAGATTTCTGTAGTTTTTTGGTGGTTTTTTTGTAATGTTTACTGAGGTGGCTCACACACATGCTTATATTGAAATGATACTGCTGTTTATAGACTACTGAAGCTATGAAAACACTTCAAATGAAACTGGAAACTGTGGCTGTGATGCATTGTAACGCATCTTGAATCGATGTTGGGTTGTTGATAGGTAACATATAAATGAATCAAACCTTTTTTGAGATTCACACCTTTATGTCCCACTAGACCTAATGGTTCCATATAAAATTACTTAACGATAATGATTATAATTAATTTAGTGCTCACAATTTGACACAGTTCATACAACAGCCCAGTGTGGTACAGTAAATTGTAGGAAAATCAGTTCATCCAAAGCTGTATTTCCATTTTGTTCTGTGTAGCCTTTGTGGCCAATGGGTCTGTGGTCGACTACACTACAACGGCAACAAATGTGTTTGTTGTGTTTCAGGTCAATTTATGATGACCAGCCCAACGCCCACATGCGCTTCATGGAGAAGCTGGATGCCAGGATAAGGAACCATGATCGAGAGATAGAGAAGATGTGCAATTTCCATCACCAAGGCTTTGTGGATGCCATCACAGAACTGCTCAAAGTCCGCGCTGATGCAGAGAAACTGATGGTGAGACATAAATCTAATGTCTTATTAACGTATTCACGAGGCAAAGCTAGTAAAGAGGAAACTGGGATGTGTGCTCATTGGTCTACAGTGTATGACAACGGGGTCTTCCAAAAATACCAAGCTAGCACATTTCTCAAAAGATGAAACTGCACAACATTTAGCATTTTGAAACCACATCATTTCTATAGTCAAAAGCTGAACTGTTGTGTCCTTTATCCAAATTAAACACTCAGGTTGAATACTGGATGACTGGACTACATAGGTTATGTTGTTCAAATGATCACTACAAAAAAGTATCATCTGTGTTGGAGACTGTTAATTGAATTGTCCATTGTGCGTTAGATAAAGAACAACAAATGGTTTACTTTGATTCTATGGGGTTTTCCCCTTTACTACCACCATGCTAGATGCTTGCACGCTAACAGCTACCATGATAAACTCTTACCTTTTAGGCTAATTTATGCTCATTTATGCTCCTTTTATGTACGTCTATTTCTAACGTTGTCATGTGTCACTGCCTTCATACTTCCATGTGTCCTGTATGTTGAGATGATTGTTTTTCAATCAATCCACCAGAGGGCGCTGCTCCTAATTAACATACTGGCAGAATACCACAAAGAACAGAGCTCTATAAAGAGGGTTACAACACGCTTTAATGCTGCTGCTCTGGTGATCCCATGGTTCATGTAAGCCTGAATAGTTCCAAATGAACTGAGCACAGTCATGTTCTTCTATGGGACAGACTGCAGTGAACATGGTAAATCTGAAAATAAACCACACATAACTGTTGTGTCACTGCTGTATGTGCTGTTGTGCGTGTTATACTTTTGAGTAGTGGGGCTGAACTACTGAAAGGACTGACTTTATTACTTTGAAAACATACATTTTGGGAGGAAAGGTTGGTGTTAGCTTGGATAGGCTACTTACGTGAGTGGTGCTAACTTTACAAGTTAAGTCATTCTGCAATTGTAGTGTATTGATAAGGAGATAAACAATTCACCATTTTTAAGTTTTACTATTATAGGACTGTGATACAAGCAGAAAACAGTGGTTAGCTGTGAACACTGCACCTGCCAAGCTCCGCTCTGATAACACACACAATAAGATATTAACCAGCAGATAGCATAGCGGCTAACTTAGCATGTTAGTGTTAGAACGGATGCTAAACTCATTAAAAACTCAACATTAGCAAACTAAAAACTTCTTATAGGATGAGTTGGAAATTACAAACGCCAAGTCACAGAAGCTTCTTCTTCTTTAACTCATGAATAATAACTTTAATAAACTTTTATTTATCAGAGCTCAGCTCTACAGCAACTCTCCTAATGACTACATGACTTCAGCTGACAAACTTAACCAAACACCACCAGGTTCAGCAAAACAACTAAAATAAAACTTACTGATAACATTTGCACTAATGTTACCTTATCTTAAAAACTCCATGATTTGTGGTTATAGTGGTTAAATCTCAACAGCTGGACAAGTCAAGCTAGCTAACTATAGGGCTACAGCTGAAAATCCAACATATCAGTTGGATAACATATAAATGTATGCAAATGCGAACACATACCAAAGAAAACAGATTTTACAGCATAAATGTCACTAATACAGGAAATACACTTGATAATTTGAAAGATGACGATGTCGTATTAACTTAGCGCTGGAATTGCTAGATCAGCTGCAATACAAATGAATGTGTTCCAACGCCGCTGCACTCAGTGTTGGAACTATCGGCCCCTCCATAACCCAGAAGTAGGTCCATATTTTGTCCTGACATTTTTTACTATGGGAATCTATAGAATTGTCATAACTCTGTTTATATCGAAGTCTCTGACAAAGAAAAGTTGTAGAAGCTAATAATGTTATAAGGACCCATAACGTAATAAATTTGCCATTTTTAAAATGTAATAGGCCAATAATGTAATAACTGGTCAATAATGTAATAAAAGTCCTGAACCGATAACGTAATAACTTTTGGCCTTTAACGTAATAAGTTGTTACGTTACTGGCCTGGTAAAAAAAAAAAAAAAACATTTTTGCAAACGCAATAACTGGTCGCTATTACGTTATGGGTCGTTATTACATTATTGGCTTCTACAAGAGTAAAGTTCTTTGAGAAGAAGAAGATGAAAGTCACCAATAAGAATTCTAGAGATTCTTTGGTTTGTGCTGCTGCACTGTTGCTGAAAGGAGAAAAAGCCCTTGTGATTACGGAGCCAGTCCTCCTCGTTGGGAAGCTTCTGTGTTGAAAGGACTGCCATCCAAAAGCCGACTGGTCAATTGGGTCATACTTCTGAGCCGTGTGACAAGAGCAGAGAGTTCAAAAATCCCCATCCAGAATCGAGAAGTTTGTCACTGAATCTGTGAGAAAGAGCCTGTCACAAGCCATTAAAGCCTATGAAAGGCCCAGAGCGCTACCGGCGGGTTCAGGTCCCCACTGCCTGGTTAATCTGAATTTTCCTGCCTTTGTCGTTTCCCTCCACGGACAATGAGCTGATTACAAGGCTGAGCAGCTGCAGGGAGAGAGTTAGAGAGGGAAAAGAGAGGGCACCGAGAGGGGGAACAAAAACACAAACAGACAACGAGGTGAAGCACGTTTGACCAAACCAAACCCAGGAAACGGCGTTCAGCTCCAGCTACGTCAGTCAGTCGGTCTGGGGTGGAGTAATCAGCTAAATCCTCATAATCCTGTTTCCAGATTTGTCATGATGAGTTACATGAGAATTTAACAGTGAGAATCAGTGCAAGCATCCAACTGAGTAACATGTAATATGGAGCTCTGCTGATTGGTCGAAGGGATTCAGGTGTTGAAATGAACAGTGTGTGATGGAAACCGACTTTCCCCTTGATGACACCATCATTATGATTGAGTTTTGTCGTAAACTTAATGTACAAGAAAAGTAAAGAGTTTTAACTGTTAGTTCACTGTCCAATAAACCATGAGCCTGTTGTGAAGGTGCTGTGTCATTAGCAATTTCATCAATGTCTCCTCCGATGAAACTACTGGTCGGATTCATTTCAAATTATTATATGTAGCTTCCTTTGGACAATGGCTACAAAGTTTAACAGTTTTGAGAAATTTTTAGTTTTGAATATTTAATGAATGTTTGAAATATTAAAAATGTGCATTTACTCATAATGGTCCATATTTTAATGATTTATAACATAGAAATGGTTACAGGACTTTCATTTAAGTACTTGAGTTCTCCTCCAGTGAAAACTCCACCCACTTCTATTGGAAGATTGATCTCCTGCATCAAGACCGCAGGACTCTAACATAGAGACAGAACCTGACAACCTCACATATTCAACTGGGTATTGATTCTTAAAAGAACATGGCAGTGAGACACAGGGACACTGGTCCTATTTATTTTTTTGTTTACTTGGGAGACAGAGCATCTGATTTTTCTGACACCATCAGTGTTGACAAAAAAAGAGTTAAAGGTAATTGTGTGGTCTTTGTGTAATCTGTAAAGCTGAAATTGGCACTGCACATCCTTTTATGTCATCCTGCTCTGGTTTTCAGGCTTCACACATGACAAAGCAGAGCTTTTTACTAATGTGGGTTATTGTGGATGTGTAATGTGTGAATCAGTACTTTAACTTGTGCCTGTGTGTTTGAACAGGGTCAAGTGACAGACACTAACCGGAGATTACAGGAAGCTGGGAGGGAGGTAAGACAGTTCTTCTGTGTGGTGCTGTGGGTACATACTGCAGTGACCTGTAGATGTGACTGTCCTTAACCCAGGACTCACCGCTCATGTCCTGCTCGTGTCCTTCAGGTGACGGCTCAGACAGAGGAGGTGATTCGTTGTCGGATCCAGCAGAGAAACATGGCCACCACCGTGGAGAAGCTCCAGCTGTGTTTACCAGGTCAGACTGGAAATGCTGCAGGATGTTACCATGACAAGATCTGAACTTTTATTTACACACACGGTTCTCCACGTTCTCAAACACAGAAAAATATCATGTTAAAGTCTGAGTTGAAGGTTTGGGAAAAGTCAATGAATGGAATTTTAGATTAGATTACATTAGACATACCTTAACTTTCCTTTGGGCTGAGGTAAATTAAGGTTCTAGTAGAAAACACAGAATGTAAACACTAGTGAAAACAGACAATTGCACATTAGAAGTACTGGTAGTAATATGTAAGAAAAATAATAATAAAGTGTCAATTGTATTAGTAGTTATAAAGATGTAAGTAATATCAGTATAAGTAATAAATATAATAGTAATAAGCAATAAGAAAGCAAAATGAAGAATAAAGAACATTGCACATATAAAACTGTACAGTCCCACTGGTAGAGCATTAGATATTCATTGTATTATTTGTCCTTCAGAAGTCAGACAGATTTGAATTTTTTTTCATAAGAATGTGTGAAAACGCTGTGCACAGTATTCATGTTCTGTTAAGGTCCTCTCTATTCAAGGAGTAAGTAAAGGGATTAAACCATTGCACTATTTCACTAATGCCGTTTATGGTCTTCTCTTTGCAGTGTTGGAAATGTACAGCAAACTAAAAGAGCAGCTTGAATCCAAAAGGTACCATCTCACTAATCATTTCCTCTTCCCATGTATCAACAAAGCTGAAAAAAAGCCCTTTTGAAATGAAAAAGAAACAGTCCTTTATACAAAATTATCCAAGCAGTCAGCTTTTCTACTGATGTTTATTGGAACTTCATTTATTTTATGATGGTCATGTATATTGGATTGACGTGCTGCTTAGAGAGGTGGGGGTGGGGGGTGGGGGGGTCATGTGGGACAGGACAGTAATGACCCTGTCTTGTTCATTAGTGTGCACCAAAGGAAAAGGCCATTCAGCGGCAGGACAGTGTGCCTCAGTGTGGTGGTGCGTTCAGGGCCCTGCAGCCGTGTCTGGGCACACTGCCACTTCAAAGCAATTAGAGCCAATAAGCACAGAGGGCGTGGCCTATACTGTACATGTATACTGTCTGATCATCTGTACTCTATATGCCATTGTGTTCAGTGTCTTTCCACTTAGTACTTTGACAGCCATTGTGGCCTCCGGTGTTCTGATGAGGCTGCCCTCTGTTCATGAGGATACAGACTGACCAATTAGATCCCTTCACAGCCGGTCTGTCCACCGCCACCCCTGTGACAGGCCTCAGGAAACGTTTTTTCCATGAACGAGCTCCTTTTGTGATTTACTCATTTTACAATTCAATTTTCCCTATTGAAATGAATTGTATTATGATTATTCGATTCCAACTACCCCCAAAAACCACCTAAAAATCTTTTTAAAGAGTTTTTAACCCATAAAGACCCAAACATCTCCTGGCAACCAAATGTATCTACTGATGTAAATGTTTAATACCTGTTGATCCACTAATCCTATCAATCCATGTAAATTATTGGTGTAAAATACAGTTTGTCATCTTTTCATGGTCATCAGATATGACCCATTTGGACCTTCAGAGGCTCCGTAGTAACCATTGAAACACTGTTATCTTCTGCAACATTGATTCACATGTAAAACCCATGGAGTTGGATCAATGACAGTGGATGGACACACTGGGTTTATGTTCAGTTAATGAGTTATTTTACTGAAAAAGTCACATTTTCTTCAGTTTTCTCAGTTTTTGATATAATAACCCTCAACTTTTATCTGAGCTTTTATGAGCGTCGACACTATCAATAAATTAAATATAGGAAAATTCTTGATTTTCCCTTAAAAATGCTAAATATAGAGGATAATATTATAATAGGTGATAAAGCACTTGAGAAAAGTTAAATAGAGAAAAATTCATTTTAGGAACTGACACAAAAGTAGCACTGGGTCAAAACAGAAAAAACGAAAATGACAATTATGAAAAACATAAGAGAATGCAAAAGAAATAAACTGGTTTTATGAAGTTATTTACCTTAAGATTAGACAATATGTGAATGAGGAAGATGGTGGAGGAGGAGCTGGAAGATTATTCTCTGGAAGTAGAATCTCCTTCCATTGAAACGTCAGCTAGAACAGTTTCTGCCATTTTTTTCTCTCTTCAGTTCATTTGTTCTTTCTGGCCTCACTTTCATCACTGTCTGTATGGTTTGGGTTTTTTTTCCAACTAAATCAGAAACCTCTTACCCAGTGCTGACTAGTGGTGGCTAGTGTGAAGCTCACTCATACAGCGGATTTCCACTCATATTTCAAGATAAAAATACTGACAAGCCGCAGCTCGTAAAGTAAATTCCTGGTACGATGGTGCACCGGCACTGCGATGTTCTACTGTATATGCCTGTTTCATCCTAATCAAAAAGGTCCCTGGTGCTGGTCAGACCTGGTCGGGCTGCTGTGACATATCAGACCTTAGTTGACCCCAGATGTGCCTGGAGACACAGTTACAGTTGGATCTGAACATAGAAGCTCATCTACAGCCTAAAACACTGCAGCAGCTTTTATTTAAAGTGGAACAAATCTGAACGTGACATGTTGCATTACAACTCATTCCCCTTGTATCCACCTGTTCAACAAATATTGCTTTTCTCCTTTTTCACGAATCGATATCTGAGAAAACACTAGAGATTGTAAATGCATAGGCTACCTTGTTTCCTTAATAAATTGCCTTTCTTTTTCTGAGGGGCATCAAATTTTCAGGTGAATTGGGTTGTATTATGGTCTGGCCTTTACTATTAGTTCAGTCTGTTCAGTAAGTAGAGTTGGTCATATCGTAGTTTGATCTGCTTGGTGCTTCCAACTGCTTTGTCAATATAAACTCAACACGTCCACAACTATTTGATTAATAACAGCTGTATTTTTGTGCTCTTCTTTTTTAATGAGCCTGTGTTTGTAAAGCAAAAATTGAACAATATAATTAAACGGTAAACTCTGATTGGAGGACCATAGGTATAACCCTGCTCCGTTTATCTGTTCAGATACTACGCTGCCTTAAAAACCATGGAACAACTGGAAAAGGTTTACATTCCCAGGTAAGTTTGCAGCTCTGTGTAGGCTCTGACCGCTCTGAATGTTTTTACCATAAATGATGGAAAAGTGTTTCCTAAAACCTAAAATCAGGTCCTTGCATGTTATGTTTGGTCCAGACATACTCAGCTTCCTGTTGCAGAACCCGAGAGAAATCAGACTGTATTCAACTTTATAAAGTGCAGAATTTAGATGGGGATTTTTTTCTCAAAAGAATATGCAAACTACTTTACTACATCTATATATCTATCTATACCTATATATCCAAACACACAAATAATTAGACCTTTATAATGCTGTAATAAATTGCACAGGTTTCATTCAAGCTTTATTAAGGACACAAAAACTATGTCCATAGGATAGGTAAAAGCATACACAATAAAAAAAGAAAAATAGCATAAATCCATATGTTACTTAAACATAAGGGCTCATTTGCCAGTGAGACCAGAGTTTAGATGTAAACCTTACAGAACTAATGTTGGGACAGACAAGGGCTTGTACAATTGAGTTAAATCAATTTGTAACTCTGCACGTGAAAATAAATAATAATAAATAAAATGCCTTATAGCAGCTTCACAGCATCAAACACCACAATCCACAAACATCTGACTGGCATTATAATGTCTTGGAACCCTCAGCACTATCCTCATCGAGTCATTATAAGCAACCACCATCTGTTTTTGTAGCTGTGCCACGAGTGCACAGTATTCAGAGGAGAGCAGAAGGTCTGAACAGTGCAGAGCACATATACGGACCAGCATGGTCACCTGCCCGGACAGTTTACTGCTGGTAAATGTCTCTGTCATCAGTGAGGTCACTCATAATATAATCTCCAAGATATTTGATTTCATCAGTGACGTTAATAACATTTCCACACAAGTAAAAATCCAGAAATGACAGTTTTAGATCATCTTTTGTTTTAACAATCATGATGTAACTCTTAACAGTGTTGTATTTGATGTCATATTCACATTTAAGTGAAGGGTATTGTTTTTCACATGCAACTTGTTTGTATTCTAAGGTCATGTGTCCAATACATGTGCCGTGTCCCCTGTAGGGTCAGTCAGTACCGGTTCTGTCAGATCATGGCTGAAAACCTGCCCCGACTCAGAGAAGACATCAAGGAGATCTCCATGTCAGACCTGAAGGACTTCCTGGAGAGTATCAGAAAACACTCTGACAAGGTTGGAGAGACAGCCATGAGACAGGTACGAGGCGTGACACACACAAACACAACCACCACCACGTCTGATCTGTAAAAGTCACGATGTTCTGGTCCTGCAGGCTCAGCAGCATCGGACCTTTAACAGCGCAGTCGCAAAACAGGCCAGTATGGGCCACTACACAAAGCCAGTGTACTCACTGAACGGGCGAACTCACACCCACAACGGCCTCATGATGGACGAAGACACGGGAGAAGAGGATGAGGCTGATGAAGAGGTAAAAAATACTCCAATTAGTTTATGTTTCCTCCAAAAAAAAAACAACAAACCCTTGAAACGCAAATACTATATTATCGCTTGCAGTTTAGTTTAATAAAATGGCAAGATTGATTTTTTTTTTTTCATGATATACCTTTTTTTTTATTATCAAGGTTGAGTTTTAATGCTGCTTTAGTACAGTTGGTTTAATGCAGCTGCTATACAGACACAAAAAATATATGTGACCTGTTTATGCTCCTATGAAACTGGGGTTATTTTAGTATCTGTCACTTTTCCAGCTTTTTAGATCTAATAATAAAAGAGAAATTTAGACATGTTCCCCCCAGGATGGACCTAATGATGACCTCAGATAAATGAAAAAAAAATTACACTCTTGTTCTGATCCATCCCATAATTAATGAATTTAGAATCAAATACTGGGTCCAAAAATAGGCCCCAAATATGGACAGTTAAATGTCCCTAGGTGTCAGTGCATTGGATGCTTAAAC
>JAPTYQ010000012.1:3392641-3405936 GCA_029814465.1 Ostorhinchus cyanosoma
GAGGAGGAGTCTGGGGAGAGGGAAGTCTGGGCATCCCTGCTTAGACTGTTGCCCCCGCGACCCAGCCCCGGATGAAGTAGAAGATAATGGATGAATGGATTGATAAATATATTATCAGTTAGTATAAAATATTCTCCTTCTACGTTTGTGAAATGTTCCATAAATAAGCAAACAAGTGCATCATTTGTGCCTTTTACAAATAGTTTGAACAGTTTTACTTCAAACTATTAACTTTATCATGAACGCCAACCTGACCTAAAATCAGCCTCTAAACTTGAAAGAAATAGTGACTGACATTTATTGTGATCTTTACTGATGTTAGCTGACTTTCTTTGTATTTCTGGATGTGATGTGACTGAAATATCAGTCTGTTGACGCTGGACCTGTGTTGTGGCAAAATGTTATGTATTATTGCTGAACAATGACTGTTTCTATTCACAGGGAGATATTTGAGCTGGACAACTACAGTCCCATCCCAGTAGAGACAGAAGAAGAGTACAAACTGGTCGTGAGTCGCTTTCCCTTCCACGACGCTGAGATAGAGAAGGTAACGACTGCAGAACTTTTTTTATTTTAACTTTTGTAGCAAATACATCATTAATACCTGCATATTTTAATCCATCCAGTTGTGTTTCACTGCCAGGACAGATTACAACACTGAACTACAGCTGGTTCCCTTGTGTAGTTAAATTCTGCTTTGTACCCTGGTACTGCCAACTACATTCACTATCCATCCCATGGTTTAGAGCGGGGGTGGCCAACTCTGGTCCTGAAGAGCCACTATCCACATGTTTTAGATGTATCCCTCTTCCAACACACCTGAGTCAAATGATCAGCCTATCATCAAGCTCTGCAGAAGAGGGAAACGTCTAAAACATTCAGGATAGTAGCTCTTAAGGACCAGGATTTTTGACCCCTGCTCTAGAGATATGAGTTTTATGTTTTCTAGAATGGGCGGGGTCAAGGGTGTCACAGATGGACCTCCCACTACCTTTTGATTCATAACTTTTGAACCAGACAAGTTTCAGACAAATATTCCACATAATTGTAAAGGTGTAAATGTATCTGAAACAGACTCAAGGGCAACATTTAGTTTCAAATAATTATAAATGAAAACAAGTGGTGTCAGGCACAACAAACCCCGCCCCTCGCTCAAGCCCCTGTTTGCTCGGCAAATCAACCAAAAACAATACCCCATGTCTCCCAGATGGACAACAAAAGGAAATATCAAAAGAAACAGTGTTGATTTCAATTATCAACATCATATATGTTTATTTTTACAATATTTATAACATACAAATAATATTAACATTATTTTCAAATATATTTTGCATAGATATATGCATTTATATCTTTGAAACACTGTCTGTTTAGAATATGACAAATAATATAATCGTCAAATATCAATGACAAATGAACCCACGGTGACTGCACTAAACTTTGTCACTGCACAGTCATACTCATAAAACTCCTCACATTTTGGTTTTTTGTTTTTTTTCCACATATTTTTTTCTCATTTCAAAATACAATTTCCTGAAAATAGTAATAACCCTAAAATATAAGTTTGATGTAGATTATTGGCATTTTATTTTTTTTGACCGGATGTAAATCTTCCCTTGATTTCACCCAGAAACTAATTAGAAAACTAACTTTGCTAAACTTCTGGTTTGGAGACTTAGTATTTGTTTCTTTCTTTTTTTGTTTGTTTTCCCCATTTGCTGTACTGTCAAATGTTCAATTACCACTCTTTACTCACACAGGTCATACAGCTGCAGTTTACATTTAATGAAGTAGTCTGTTCCCAAAGGGTGTTAAATACATGCACTTAACACTAAACACATGCTGCAGCTGCTCTTTGACAGTCAAGTTCTGACCAGAGATTCACAGTCAAAGTCCCTGTCCAAGCTTAGGAAACCTCCCCCAAATTCGACCAACGCAATGAGATGTGATGATGATGATGATATGAGGTGAGACTGACATGGGTCAGTTCACGCCACTGCAGCATTCTACAGTGGTTTTATCTCATCAGGAAGCCTTGGTCTGAACTTGGCCTAGAGTTTGGTTCACACCACACCCCCAGTGTGTAGTGTGTGACGCTGTACATGTATGTTTTCTCTGCTGTTGTGTGAGCAGCAGGACTTTCCCAAGAAGCTGCCGATGTCCCAGTCGGTCCCTCAGATCTACACACAGGTCAAGGAATTCATTTATGCCAGCCTCAAGTTCTCCGAGTCTCTGCACCGCAGGTATGTCTCTGTCATGAACTACTTTAACTGAGTAAAAGTAAGGTTTCATATGTTCATAAATAGTCCAAATTATTTTTTGACATTGTGGTGTTGGGATTATGTAATCTGTTCAGTAATGAACACTTAAAGACCCAAAACCATCTACTGATGTAAAGTGTTCAATACCTGCTGATCTACTAATCCTATCAATACGTGTAAATAACTAAGGTAAAATGCAGTTTATCTTTTTTGGATGCATCTGTACTCCCTGTAGTTACCATGGAAACACAGTCATCTTCTACAACATAGATTGACCCCTAAAACCCAGGGAGTTGGATCAATGACAGTGGATGGAGACGCTTGTTTTTCTGTAGAATTAATGATATTTTTGCAGAGTGTCATGTTTTTATGTAATAATTTTTCACTTCACTCTGAGCTTTTATGAACATCTACATGATCAGTGAATTAAATATATGAAACCACTTGATTTTAACTGAAAATATGCAAAGGGTGATATTATAATAAATGGATAAATCACTAGATAATGGTTGAATGCACAGAGACATGTATTTGTAAACAAAAAATTGTTGTGGGCTTTTTATGGGTTGAGTCTTGTATTTATATGAGAAGCTGTATTTAATTGTTTTTATCTATAATATAATATAACCAGTGTAAAAAAAAAAAAAAAAAAAAAATCAAATTAAATAAATATTTGTCTGATTTCCTATTGTACTGTTACTTTTTTTTTCCAGTTCAACAGAAATTGACGACATGTTTAGAAAATCCACCAACCTACTGTTGACAAGAACACTGAGCAGCTGTCTCCAAAATCTGATCAAGAAACCTCACATAGGGCTGACGGAGGTAGGACGGAGTGAACCCGACATCCAGACCAGGCAGTTTTTGGCAGGACCGCCTTCCTTTAGTCTGACTGTTTGTTCTCGCTCTGTAGCTGGTGCAGATCATCATCAACACCACGCACCTGGAGCAGGCCTGCAGGTATCTGGAGGAATTTATAACCAACATCACCAACGTGTCCCCTGAAACCGTCCACACCACCAGACTCTACGGCCTTTCCACCTTCAAGGTAACCCAGGGCGGACATGTGTTTGGCGAAAGCATTACCTCTACTGCATATTATCAGTAAAACTCTTCTCTGATGCTGGCAGGTATTGGCAAAAATGTCGACAAAATATAAATATATATATCAGTCAATATGACAGGGTTTCTGCAGGTCATTAAAAAGCATTAAAAGTCCTTAAATAGATTTTGTGAAAATTAAGGCCTTAAATGGCTTTAAAAAGCATTAAATTTGATGTCCAGAGGCATTAAAAAATTAAGTTTCTGCTACCAAGGGCCCAACATGATTATGTTTCGGGGGGTCAAAATTGGTAGCGGCACCCCAGAGTGATAGTAATGCACCTTAACACTCGAAGCACCAGCCATAAAACAGAATAAAGACGATGAAGAAGTCTGTTCTGAGCCACTGTAGAAACATGGTAATGTTTCTGTCCTGTTCATTATGTCAGAGCAGATTTATCCATTTACTGATGAAATGTCATATTTATTTCCTTTCTAATATCAATATTGACACCAGTATTGATGTGGGGCATGGCTGCTGTAGTCAAATAATCAGGTTACAGCTCAAAATTGCACTTTGGTATCACTAAATGAATCTGAATCAATTAATATTGAATTGAACTGATATTGGATCGAATTAAATCGTGGTTAATTGATTCAGCACCTTTGGAATCAAATTCATTAAGGAAATTAGCCGTGATGCCCAGCCCTACTAGTAAGGCATTTCACAAACCTCTATAAATGTCCAGATTCCAAAACAAAACAGTCTCCAGCACAGATGTCTTTCGTTACATTTTTGCAGGACTAACTGCCTGATTTCTTCAACTTCCCCTCAGGATAAAACTGTACAGACATAATCATGTGGTGTAAGAATGAGCCCTGACCTTTAGATTTTGTTTCACTCATTAAAAGACCTACTAAAAGTCCTCATTTGCAGGATGCCCGTCATGCAGCAGAGGGAGAGATTTATACCAAACTAAACCAGAAGATCGATGAGTTCATTCAACTGGCAGACTATGAGTGGGGGATGGCCGAGTCGGACGGCCGGGCTTCCGGATACCTCATGGACCTGATCAACTTCCTGCGCTCCACCTTCCAGGTCTTCACACACCTGCCGGTAAGTCACAACCTCGTTCTGACCTTTGACCTCTTCACCACAATGCTGCTTCCTGTCTGTGAGAGCTGTGGAGAATGTGTTGGTCTTCAGAAGTCTTCTAAATTGCTGTCATGTGACACAGATTCCAGTGTTTTTGTGGAGAACAAGGA
Organism: Ostorhinchus cyanosoma; assembly: GCA_029814465.1. NCBI lineage: Eukaryota > Metazoa > Chordata > Actinopteri > Kurtiformes > Apogonidae > Ostorhinchus > Ostorhinchus cyanosoma. The sequence continues at coordinate 3,397,210 of JAPTYQ010000012.1, forward strand.
TGTGATTGGTTTATACACGTCTTGTATGTTTTTTTTCTACTTTCCTCTAATTCCTTACTGTGTTTTGCTGTATTACTCCACAGTCCAGTCAAATGTATTGTGTATCAGTGTATTTATTGTGAGCTTCAGGTCGGGTTGTGATCTGTCTACATGCATGATTCTCCGTGTGCTTTTACTTACTCATGCACTGCTTTTTGCATACTGACATGTATAACTGCACCAGACACATTTGGTGATAAACGGTGAAGGGCTCAGATAGTTAAAGTGTGTCTTAGCCCTGATGCCTGACAGTGACTGTGACGTTCACTTCCTCTCATTGGGCCACTTGCCTGCTCTTCTTCCCACCTCCTTCTTCCCATTCTGTCTTATACTGTCTGGGTTGTTTTGCTCATATTTTTATGTTATTTCACGTTGTTTTTATGAATGTCTCCTATCTCTGCACCTCTACACCTTTATTAAAAAACATCCACATTGAGTTGCACCAACTACATTATGCAAAACTTGATCCATAGCCTAGTTTCAGTGGAGTAATGCCCCATCGCCTCCTGCTTCTTCTCCTACTTCCTCTTCCCTTTCTGCAAAATTTCATTTGTATGTTTCAAAGGGACAGGAGTTCCATCTAACTTTCCCATTAATCCCAACAGTCAACTGAATCCACTACACCAGGGTTTCTGTGGGTCATTAAAAAGCATTAAAAGTCATTAAATAGATTTTGTGACAATTAAGGCCTGAAATGGCAATAAAAACCATTAATTTCAATGTCCAGAGGCGATAAAAAAATTAAATACAGTTGATGAAAAAAAAGCTTCGCTATTCACGATTTATTTTGATTTTTATTAACATTTAATAATTTTGATGGGAAGTGTAGTGTGTGGATTGACAGGTGGAACCCTTTAATTGTCTATTTTTTATAACCGATACATGAAGTCACAACACATGATGCTTGGAATTCAACATGCTGTGAGCGTGTTCATGCTGTGGTGAAAGAGCAGAGGGAATATTAGCAAATGTGGGAAAAATGGGAAAATGCAAGTTTGAGCTGATGTGATTGTAGGAGGAACTATTCAGAACCTGTTAAAACCTGTGGACGGTAAACTGACAAAAAACTATATAGAAAAGTGTATCTACAGTTGGACATGGGAATTAAATTTGTTTAAAGTGCCATTAAAAAGGGCATTAAAAAGCATTAAATAGGATTTGCTGATACCTGCAGAAACCCTCTACACATACAACCCCAATTCCAACACATTAGGACATTTTTGTTAAATGTAAATAAAAAAGAATGCAATGATTTTCAAATATCAGAAAGTATATTTTATCCACAATAGAAATCATATCAAAAGAGTAAACTGAGAAAATGAAGCATTGTTTTAAAGAAAATAAGACAAGTCCTTCCCTGAATATGACAGTGTCTGGATAGGATCATGTGTTGCTCTAAAACCTGTGCATACCTTTCAGTGCTGATGGGACTTTTTCAGATGTTCTAGATGTCCATCCTGCAGTAATCCTGACTAATGCAGCCCCATACCATCACAGACTGAGGCTTTGCTTTTGAACTGAGCACTGATAACCGATCTCTTTAGTTCTGCATCCATGGTTTCCAAAAAGAATTGAAACAGCGATTTGTTGGAGACACACATTGGTTTTCCACTTTGCTTCAGTCCAATTTAAATGAGTTGTGGCCCAGAGAAAACAGCTGTTACTGGTTCATGTTCATGTATGGATTCTTCTTTGCGTGTTAGGGCTTTAACCTACGTTTGTGAATCCAATGGCTTCCATTACAGTGTCATGCCTGGTTTAAAGCACTGCTGCCTTAGGACTGAAGGATCATGGGCATCCAATATTCATTATTAGTTTTGTCTTGTTTCTTGAGCATAGAGTCGTAGCAATTTTACAGTGAGGAATATTATTTTTAAATTGTTCCACAATTTGTAGATTGTTCTGATCAGTTTTTCACAGATTTGTGAACCTCTGCCCACTTTAAATCTGACAGACTCTAAAAACATTCCTCTGGCTGTTTCTTTTAGTTCCACTAACTTTTGTTGCCTTTTGTCCCCGTCCCAACTTGTGGGAGACATTTTTATTCCATCAACTTAAAAAAAAACCAAAGTTCAGAAACAGGAGCATGTTCTTAGTTTTGTTATATGCATTGTTTTATTTGAATTCATTTTCCCAATGGCTTAACCATTGAGAGGGCGCAGGTATGCTGGTTAGGGCCGGGTTCACCACTGGCATATACAGATGAACAACCACTGACACCTATGGGTGATTTAGATTGACCAGTTAACCTGTTAGCTGGAGTATCTGGACCCACCTTATGGAATTGAACCCACAAGTGTTGGATCTTGTGAGGCGACGGTTCTTAAGCACTGCACCGCCGCACTACCCAGTGTTATTTTTATGTTATGTGTAACTCTAATTTAATATACTCTTCCAGTTTATTCTGATTTGACATAGTTTCTATACCTTTTTGTTGTTTGATGGTTAATATTAGCTATTTTCAGCCCCCAGTGCCACATTTCCATTAGGTGTAACCGGCTCGACTCGGCTTGGGTACCAGGTACTATTCCTGGAGACCGTTTCCATTACAGGATACTACCAACTTTAGAGTACTTGGTAATCATATCAATGTTGTACAGACCTTCTGTGTCGTCTGCACAGAGAGTTGCTGATAAACTCGCTTGTTGAATGTTTCCCCGTCAAATTCACTGAAGTTTTCCATCATCTACCAAGGACAGAAATGTCTGAATCTCCTCGACCGACCAGGGTGTAGTTTTGTGGGCTGCCATCATGTGGATGAACCTACCTCTATATTTACTGTCAACTTCTGCATCTGTTTTTTTTAAATGGCAGGTCAACTCTCTGACCAATCAGTGGTTTCAGTGTTTTCACATCGTGTTTTAGTACCTCTTCGCCTGTTTTGGAACTTCAGCTGAGCAGATACCAAAAAACTTGTATCGGGTACTAGATTCCAGGTTCTATTACTTAATGGAAATGCAAAAAGGCCGAGTCGAGCCAATTCCACATAGTGGAACCATGACATTAGTGTTTTCGTTTTTCACCAGTAACAAAGATTATACAAACTCATTTTAGTGCAGGTTCCATATTCAGTCCAATTTGATCTCAAATAGGCCAGACCAGTAAAATAATAGACATAATACCTAGAAATAATAACTGTTTTAGTGTGAAAAAAAAAGACATTATGAAAATGTGAATGACCTGAACAACCGTGTACAACTTGAAGTTTCTTTGGAAAAGTAAGTGCAAAGTATGATATCTCAGCTTATTATTAACACAACTTACAGATCACAGTGGATTTAAAAATTACACTGAAGATATTAACAATCAATGGTGTTCAGGGGCCACATTCAGTCCAATTTAATCAGTAAAATACTATCATAATAACCTGCAAATAATGACAACTACTAACTTTTTTCTTTTTTGTGTGGAAAAAAGTAAAAATGTCATAAAAATGTTTAGATTTACAAACTATCCTTTCACAAAAAAGCGAATAGCCTAAAGAACCTTGAACTTCCTGAAATGTCTGAAGAGAAGTGCAATTTTACCGATATTCTCCCTGTTACTAAATGTTGTGTGTATGTTCTGTCAGTTGTAACACACATTAAAGGATAGTTTGTAGTGGTAAACATTTTCATGATGTAATTTTACTTTTTTCACCCTTATTGTTTTACTGATCCGACCCACTGGAGATCGTATCTGTGGCCTCTGAACTAAAATGAGTTTGACAGGCCTGTGTTAAAGGATGGACTATGGACTTAAACAGAAGTGTATATAGCTGGTGCAACAGTCCACAGATTCATTTGTTTCCTTTCCACTCTTATTCCTTCCCCTTCATTTGACTTGTGCCAAGCATGCAATATTTCTCTAGTTGAATTGACCTCCTTCTGTCCATTTATTGTTGCCACGTTTCTTTTCCTGTCCTTTCCCCCTTTTCCCCTCCCCTTCTTCCATTTTTGGTTGGTTTGGGGGTTTCTCTGCTCAGAATAACAACAATGACCATGCGTCGATGTCGGTGAGTATCGGTGCCTGGCTGTTCTGCTGCTTCTCTACAGGCAGAGGGGAAATGAAACGCATGCTTCTGTTTGACTGTGGAACCCTCACCACCTCAGGCTTGTTTTCACTGTTTGTAATGTTTATTGAGGACATAAGAGAGAACTGAACCATTCACTGTAATAATATCTCAGAGCATGTCTTTGCGTTTTTAGAATGATTTTTACTTTTTTTTTTTTTTTTTACACATTGGCATGTGATTTCTGATACATTCTTGCTCCATTTTTTGTGTTTTTGTTTAGTTTTTTCAAATGAGACACCTCATGAATTCTTAATTAGAAATGTTGCCATAAAATACCATCAGATTGGATGAAGTTTTCTTCCTTTTATTTTGAATTAGTATTTTGTTAAAACATTGTGAGAAACTGGTAAAATAAATAAACAATGAGCAGAGTAAATCAGGATACTTTATTTATCTCAGGGGAAATGCTCCATGCAAGTATAAGAACAGTAGCAGGGAAGACATTATCAATACTCCATATAAACCTATGCTGATTTATATTTGCCACATCATCATGTTGGGCTAATGCACTACACTACTTTTATTCTACTCTTGGTATGTGTTGCCATCAGCACCTTTTTTCTGAATTAAGGCCTTAGATTAATTTGTACCGTTTATTAACTCTGGGGTCTTGTTTGGTTAAATTTGGACGTACTCTGTGTGAGTCCAGTAGAGGACGAGGCCTTTTCCTGGCGCTCCTTCAGTGTGTGAATAGGGCTGGATGATACAGAAAAAAATCGGATCACGATCATTTTTTCGTTTCCAACAAAATCCATATGTATCACTATATAAATCAAATCACTATTTTTTTGTCAAACTTAAATTTTCCATTACTCACAAGCTTGTTGTGAAGACATCAGAGAGAGAGAGAGAGAGAGAGAGAGAGAGACAGAGAGAAACATAGGCGGTACTTATGGATAAGTCCCTCCCTCCGCTCCTAGAATTACCCCCTCCTCTTCTGTTATGTATTATTCCCCCTGTTTTATTCATCTCCCTCCAGCCCCCCATAATAAGAGTTATTGACCCCCATCTTGTGTCTTAAGTTTCAATTATACAGCCGTATACTTTGCACATATTAGTATTGTGGTAGGCACAGACCACGACCCCCCCATTGAAATTGTATCAAACGTGTCATATTTTTATCAAGGAAAAGTTATATTGCGATATGTGTCGTTATTGTTTTATCGCCCAGCCCTATGTGTGAATGAGCAATAAAGTGACTCCCAGTTTCTGCCCAGTCATCAGTTTGTTTGTATGATCTACTGTACTTGGAGTAAACAGGCTTAAATGTGAGAGCGACCTGTTTGGAGTGTGTCGTTGTTCCTGCTGCAGCGCCATATGTCCTGCTGGAGTATGTCAGTACGTTGTCGGCATGCAGACGGATGTTTACAGGAATGCTGTGGGACTCAGATGAAGCCCTGTTCATAACTGGAATGAACATGTTTCCTCAGAAATGTGAGCAGCCAGTTTGAACCTCATTTGTTCACATCTGGCTTTAAAATGCATTCCCAAATGTGATCACTTCAAATATAAAAAAGCTCATCTGTTGCCTAAAACAAAGTGGAACTTTTCGCTTCAAGCTGATAAAGCAGAGTAGAAATGTCAATTAGAGATATTCTATTTTCTTTTCTGTCCATATATTGTCAGATTTTTCAGGATCGAGGTTAACACCAGATCTGAATACGTCCTTCCCAAAGTAGAAAACATAATGTTCCTCTGATTACAGATCTGACTTTGTCTTTAGTATTGATGCCTGACATCTAACTGTAATTTCCCCACTGGGGATTAATAAAGTATTATCCTATTTCAACAGAGGAGCATATTTGATGTATTTGTAATTAGTCAGCAGGTTGTGCTTTATGGTCGACACATCATTCCTGTGTTTAGGCCTTAACTGCATGAGTGTCTGTGAGAATGGATATGGACAGTGTTGATCTGCTGTGCTGTTGGCGGTGACCAAAAACATCTGTCATTTACGCAACTATCCAAAGTGTCTGTTAGTGTTTCACACTTGAGGAAAGGTTTAACTCATTGCAATTCCACTTGATCCACAGTGAATTGTAAGTTAAACCTTTTTGCTCAGAACAAAGCTAAATCAAGAGCACCTCAAGTCATCGAAATGCTAACAAATCTTGTTTGCTTTGGATTTTTACTCAAGATGCTGTAGAAATGTTGTTCGTGTATACTCATGATCTGAAGTTTGCCTTACCTGCATGTGTCCTGCCTTCTGGGAATTTCATCGAGTTATGTGCTGTAAAAACATAATACATCATAAGATCCTAAAATGTCTGAAGTGGCACATTTAATGATTTTTTTTTATTAATAAAAGCATGTTTAAATGCACATCTTGATAAAGTAGGAATATTCATATTAAAATCATTTTTTAGGTTAATTATTGACCACTGCCTTTCAGGTGTAAGGATTTTGATCGCATATTGCTTCACTCTGAGGTCATTTAAATGTCACCACAATCCTGTTTAAATACAAATTATATAGTGTTTCAGCATTTTAAAAATTCTTAAAACAGGTAGGTCTGATCTTGTGGCCTTAATATCAGATGTTTCCAATGATGTTCAAATTCAGAGACAACTATTCAGTCATTGGTCTGTTTGTCAGGGATATGGTGTTACTTCCTATATATTAAGTTACTGTTAACATTATGCTACTTTTGGCAGTTTCATCTGAATGAAATTAGGATAATTTGGTGAATATCTGTCACGAAACAAGATGTTTCAGTGTTGTTTTATGCTGATGACTCACTAATTTACTTTTCTGATCTAAATGTGTTTTTCTTTAATTAATGATAATAGTGTGACTGGAATTCAAGTCCTCACTGTTCCAGTTTCATGATGCTGATAATAGTTGAACATTCATTTGTCCACATCATGTTCACAGCATTTATGGAGAAGCTGAACTTTATCAAAACAAGATAAGGCTAAACCAGAATAATTTGTGACATGTATTGTAAATCTCTTGCATTGAGTTTTTCTGTCTTGTGTTTGTTTTCACTTTTAACGGGTCCTTCCCCACACATTTTCTCTCCTTTCAATCCTACCCATGATCCTCCACTCTTTCTACTGACCTCATCCTTCCTCTCCTGACTCCTCCATCATCCCCCCGTCCTCTGGGATGCTCCCTGTCCTCTGTCCTTTCTCTACAGGGTAAAGTTGCACAAACCGCCTGCATGTCGGCCTGTAAACATCTGTCCACGTCCCTGATGCAGATGCTGTTGGACACAGAGTTAAAACAGATCAGTATGGGAGCCATTCAGCAGTTCAACTTAGATGTCATTCAGTGTGAATGTGAGTATTTCCAAAGCTCCTTCTTTTCTTTTTTTTTTCTCCTCCAGGTTGAGTCCACAAATATAGATAAACAAAAAGATACTAGACAATATAAATGTGGTATTGATTTGACGACCAGACCAATGCTCAAAATGGAATTAAGCTTTTTACTTTTCCACTGATGGTATTCTCCTCGCTCAGGTTTTGTATCAGTATATTACATTTACACTGCAGGCGTGTGTGTGTGCGTGCGTGCGTTGGGGGGTCGGGGGTCAGCCACAGTTCAATATTGTGTCACATGATCCAAGCAGCTACTAAAACACAATATTACGTGTCCATTTAATTGCGACCACTGTTGCAGATCAATTACATCCACTTAACTGTGTGTGTTTACTGGGACACAGATATCAAATATTTCACATTTTGAAAAATAATCCAAGGCACTGCATGTGCACCAAGTATAATTACAGTGAGTTTCATCATTCCAAATCCTCACTGGAAGAAAATAAGGCAGCCCTGCTGTTATACTGACCATCATCAGATCTCAGTTCCACATACACTTGTGCATCCACCTGTAAAACATGGAAAACACATTTCTATATGCACGTTTCACTTTGAGTTTAGTCATGAAACTTTGAACTTTATGCCGCATTAATTAACTTTTATGATGTGAACTTGAACTCTGTCTAATATACTCTCTCTAATATAACAGATATACTTTGGGGACAGTTTTTTTTTACATTATTTATTCTCTTGACAACAACATTGTGGAGGGTCTGATATTATGTTTGTTCCTTCTCAGTGTTCGCCAGTTCAGAGCCCGTCCCCGGTTTCCAAGGAGACACGCTGCAGCTGGCCTTCATCGACCTACGACAGGTAAACTGAATGGAAAAAAAAAAAAATAGGTCTTGTTGAGTCAATTTTATTGATACATGTACCACTACCAAACCCTCCGAACCCTGATCCAGTGGGTTCATCCTCCGACACTAAACTCAAAGACGAAGCCTCTTTCAGATTTCAGGTCTTTGTTGCTTTCATCCAGAATTTACACTATTCCATGAACATATAAATGTCTAGTGGACACCTCTGCTGTGGTCAAAGGCATGACATCACACTGTTAAAAAATGGACTGAGTCGGTATGAACCCCAAAGCCCTGCATGAACTCACCTGGGCACAGATAGAATAGAATAGGCTTTATTGTCATTACACCAGTTGTGCAATGAAATTGCAGGTGGTCTCTGTCAACAGGAGAGCACTTGCATCTAAATAACAACACAATAAGATACAGACATATGTGTTCTTCTCTAAACTGTGTTTATTTGAGTCTGTGTGACTTTTCCATCAGTTTAGACCCAATAATCAAAGGTAAATGT
>JAPTYQ010000012.1:3635058-3645467 GCA_029814465.1 Ostorhinchus cyanosoma
AGAGAGAGAGAGAGAGAGACAGAGAGAGAGAGAGAGACAGAGAGAGAGAGACAGAGAGAGAGAGAGAGAGAGAGAGACAGACAGAGAGACAGAGAGAGAGAGTGTGTGTGTGTGTGTGTGTGTGTGTGTGTGTGTGTGTGTGTTGAAGACAAATGGTCTCTGACATCTCAGGCTATTACAGAGGAACAGCCTGGTACAAGAGAGAGAGGCACAGGGAGATGGACGGAGGGTGGATGGGGGAGGGGCTCACTGGTGACCTTAGTTTCCTCCTTCACTACAGCACTGCATTCTGGGGAAAATGGAAACTGGTTTACTTCATTCACAATTCAAATCACATCATTCCCTCCATGATTTTTGAGCAATATGAGTCATTTTAATATTATTACTTATGCATTACTATTTTATGTGCATTATTATTTGATAGAACTACTTCAGCAAAACTGGGAGTAGCAGTGACGACGTACCACTCAGAAGCTACATTCAGTCATCCCCAAAATGAATCATACCCCTGCCATTTTTTATGATTTTTTTTGTTTTTGTGATGAAATGAATGAGTTTCCTCAAGTTTGTTTGCGACTTATATGTGATACAGAAGTGAATGAATAACAACAAATGATACTTTTATGATACCTTGTATCTTGATGACGTTTCTGGTGCCACTGGCAGAGAAGCATCCTAGCATTATAAGTTATAACCATCAGATTATGTTGACACCACCATAACAAAGGTATGAGGGTAACATGGACAACCATCCAGTGAGTATTGCACAAAGGAGGTTGCCACTGGATGCAGACCCAGGAAGATGCCACGACTCTGGATGAAACATCAGGAGGCTTTTCTGACATTTACTAGAGCTCTTCTTAACCAAGATCAGGCTTTTGATCATCAGTCCTGTGGTCTGATGAAACTAAGATGGAGTTGTTTGGTCACATGGATGTTGCTTACATCTGAAGGAAGCAAGGAGAAGCAAACAAGCTGAAGAACATAGTCAACCATCAACCATGGTCATGCTATGGGGTTGGTTTTCTGCTAGAGGGACCAAGAACCTTATCCAGATACAGGCCATCATAAACCAGGAGGATTATATCAACATCCTGGATGACAACATGAAAGTATCTGCTGAGAATCTCCAGATTGGTCCAGACTGGATATTCCAGCAGGACATGGACCCCAAGCACACCACCAAGGTGGAGCAGCAGAGGTTCAAGGACATGACCCAGTCAATGAACTGACATAAATCATATAGAGACTCTGTGGAGGAGACCATCCAACCAGACCCAGCTGGAGGCTTTGGTCCAGGAAGAGTGGACCACCATCCCACAGGAGACATAAGAGAACCTGTGGTCACCAACAGGGACCATCATCCAGAACAAAGGCTAGTACTGACTATTAAGAACAGACACTGGACAGAGCAAACCTAGGGGAGGAATCATTTACAACATGGCGTTTTTTGGAAATCCATCAAAAAAACTCCTGAAATAAAGTCTTTCTCCAAGTATCATTTGTTGTTATTCCTTCACTTGTGAATCACATACAAGTCACAAAAACTTGACGAAACACTCATTTCATCACGAAAATACTTTTTTTTTTAAAAAAAAAATCACAAAAAATGGCAGAATTTTGAGGACAACTGTATGTACCACACCACTGACTCCTTTAGGACTCCAGGGCCGGTTTGTTACAGCGTTTTCAAGGTAAATTATGTAATTAACTATAAAACTGTACTTGTAAACAAGATATAAACTGCAGTAAAAGGCCAATAGACTGATAAATAACACATGATATACAGACCCTGAAAATGAACTGTTGAAAAATACAAGCTTCAGAATGTCCAGATACGATTCACTTTAAAAATAGCATAACTAATATTTACAGCAAGACATAACTTGCATCCAAATAAAATACAGAAACTGGTCTCAGGCAGAGAAGGGGGATAGAATTTAAGAGGGAAACTAATTTTTTTAACTTAGTTTTTATTAGATTTTCTTTTTTATCGGTACAACGTACACATTCAGATACAGTTCGACTAGTTTCCCTTCCTTCCTCCCAGCTGCATGTGTATCGTACAGGATGGAAACCAAAGAAAACAACAGTCACAACAAATAAAGAACGTCCACTCCACAATACAAGGCCACAGGTCCAGATTCCAGTCAGAAGCAGGTTGATAGCGCCGTAATATACATGTGGTTATGCATCACCAATAAGTATGACTGCAGCAATAAATGGAACATAGGTTCACATCTATTAGTAAAGGTGGGGGAAACAACATTTTAAAATGCATTGTATCAGAACTATTCTAAGAAGGATGTGTGTTTCAATGGCAGGTGGTGAATTCCAATTCTGATCAGTTCATCTGAGACTTTCATTGCGTTGTATTCCTCCAGACTGACTTAAAGTCCAACAGTACCCAGTGTCTGCTGTAGATGATCACTCTCCTCCAACTCGTGCCTGCCTTGCTCAGGGTGTGGAGGGATTCCAGTGTTACCTGTCTGAAATGAGACACTTCACACACCCCCACACACTTGCAGCAGCCATGAGTAGAACAACTTGTTTCCAGAGGCTGTTATTCTAGTGGTGTTAATTACTGTGAATGGCCCGGGCTCAGGACACACACGCACACTTGTTCAAAGTGTCTCCCGTTTCATAGCATGACACACACGGCTGGAGGCAGAGGAAAATTTAATTGTCTGCTAACTTCGTTCCCATCACTTCCTCTACCAACATCCCCTCACTTGCCCTTTCCCTCTGTCTCTTCCATTTTAACATTATTTCTGCAAACAGATACATGACAACTGAACCAAGACAGTTTGGTTAAATTAATAGTTCAGTTTCCATGTCATGACATCACTGTGGCAGCTGGGCCTTTCATAAGGATATTTTAAAATGTTTAGTGTTATTGTCTACAATTCAACAAAACAACCAACAAAAAGATGACCCATGTCCTATCTGTTTTCAGCAAAATACATAAAAAGGTTTTATTAAACTCAGTTTGAAGCTGGTGCCTAATCCCAAAACAGCTACAAAGCTGACATTCAGCCAAACAAACTGGTCTAGAGGCTGCAGGCATGCCAACCACCACCGCATAGTGTAACATAACACACAATTAAAAAGGATTTTACTCTCCATCAGTGAGCAGCATATGGAAGAGTCTCACAGGACACCTCCAAAAATATTCAACAAGGCAGAGGACCCCAACTTAAAAACTCAACACAGATTTTAGAAATAAATAAGTGAGACCTAAACTCTCCGTTGCTTTACCATTCACAAACATTATTTGGAAGACTATGTCTCAGAACAAGCCACTTTGTTAACTGTAGTAAACAGATGAGCAGAATGATTCTATCAGAGTAACCAAAAGCTTATTTTATGAACGTAAACAGACCTATAGATCAGAGCTGCAGCTATTGAATATTTTCTATGATTCGACTGAACTATTAAATAGTAAAAATGTGAAACAGACATGTCTGAAAATGACAACTTGTTTTTTATTCCAGAACAAGCGGAAACAACAATCACAAAAAGTACTAAAGTAAAAAGATATAGGGAAAATATCTATAGAAACTACAACAGTATAAAAGTATATGAAAATATCTAGCCTATAGATATAAACAACTCACCAGTCTAATGACAACTACAAACAATATCTCAGTGTCTACAACACATTTGGATCCAACTTATACCAACTGAACATGGAACTAACATCCAACTGTGTGTTGATCCTGCTGTAATGTGTGTCACAATAAGTGTCTGTGTGAAACAACAGTGGAACCAATGTTTAGCGGAAGCGTAATTAAAGAAACAAAGCTTTGAATCGGTAGAACTATAATCAAATATTTTTTTAATCGTTTAATCGAAGTTCAAGATCCACAAGTTGAACCAACTCAAAAGTCACACTACAACTATGCTCTTGTTGGTGGAAAAGGGTTAACAGTGGAAGCATAAAGCAGAACCATGAGCTGAAGCCCGACAAGAAAAAGTCAACTTAAGGCTGTTCATTAATCTCCTACAGAGGAAAAGAGTTCATATGAGGAGTGGTTTACAGGCCAAGCACCAACTAGTCCAGATAGAGATGAGTAGTGACACAGAGTTAACAGATATAACTCCATTTTATTCAGCATCAACCCCATCATCAAGTCAGTGTTCACTGACAAAAATGAAGCGAAGCATCTAAAATCAGTTTATATCAGTAATAGAAGTGATGTAGTGAATACGAAAGAGGTGGAGTTCTAATATGGCGGACAGAGGTACATACATTTCCAAACCGTAGCCTTAAGCCTGGTGGATTTGTCTGTATGTTGCATTAGTCCCCAGTATTTCAACAGAGACGCTGTGTGCTGAACAATGAGGGTGTGTACTGTGGAGCACATTCATGGTTGGATGTGCTCACAGAACATCTGGTCAAGTATTCAGAGCTGAATGTCTCAGACATAGTGAGTTAACAGCAAGCACACACAGCCCATTAGTATTCTCTTCTCTAATCCTCTCCTACAGTCTCTCTAATCAATAATTCACATTGTTCTATGAAAGACAAGGTCAGATTTCAGTTCACACACAGACACACACCAGCAGCACATACTGCATATGTACTCGTCCTCTACTCCAAACAAATCACACACATAAAGGAAACAACTCCCATTTCAGATTCTACTCTGCTGACTGTACTCTCTACATTTGTCGTTTCGTCTGCTTCCATTTACAGTCATGTGATCTGTTATATTCTCGGTGTCACCTGTCATGGTACTAGAGATATACAGTTCATTTAATCTCTTGAAGTGTAAGAGAACAGTTCAAATATGTATGAGCTTCTTAAAGCCATGTTGGACTGCACATGACCAACATAATAGAGCAGAATTTTTTACTCCGCCTACTGCAACACGGTGTTAGTACTAGACATGATCGGTTGATTCAGTAGATCTACAATCCTACTATTTTACTGACAAAAATTACAACATATGTTCTGTTCAGTGACATATTAAAAATGAGTTGTTATGTAAAACTCATATTTCTCTGCCCCCCAAGGCAGTTTCAGGGCCAGTTCAGAAGTGGTGCATAATCTCTTATGTAACATCTATGTTTTTAAGGCAAAGAACAATTTCTCAACCAGAAAAAAATGGTTCCACAGCAGCACCAACATCCCTAGTTTAACCGGTTCCTTCCCACCTAACTTCTGTTTATTTTCATCTATTTACCACACCAAGCTCCAAAGCTTATAACTGAAGAACCAAAATGTCAAACTTTGCCTATGTTTATATGTAGCCAGGTTGTTTTTTTTTTTGTTTTTTTTTTTATAATTTCCCCCTCTCCATTTAAAAAAAATTTAGTTTTTTGGGAAAAATCTGCGTTTATACGGCCCTGTATATCTATACTGTCAGTCAACAGCATGCAAGGCCTGTAGATGACAGTGTAGTGGTACGATCCAGTACCATTAACCAATCAGAATCCTGAATGAAACGTTACTTCCACTATGAACCTATGGGGATGTAGTTTTCCTGGTTCCACATCCCAGACGTGTAACCAATGCAGTGTAAATGGATGAGCTGCTGACTTTATGTACAATCACAAACTGCTTTTGTGATGTGACAGAGGGGATGAAAAAGGGTTTGAACTCTGAGTCGAAGTATGACAATGTGGAAACACCTCATAAAAGCCTAATTTTATATCAAGTAAATACACAAAGATCCTGTTAAGCAGATGCATGGGGCACTAATTAGTCAAGATGCTGGCATTCACTAGCACCAAACTTCCTGATATCCTCATTTAATCCTTGTAACTTCACTCATCAGCTCCATCCACTTCCTCTAAACAGATCATCACATATGAACTTTGTGGAGTATTTCCTTCGTCCATCTGAGAATATCCATTTTTGCATTCCCCTCCATTTCCACGCAAACACAGAGATTTGCCGAGATCTCCACTTTGGCCGGAATTGTTAGAAGCCTTCGATTACTGTGTGCGTGCCAGTCATCATGTAAACGACAGGCACAAACACAGACAAAAATCCATCCCCGGCTACATGTAAACAGCCCCATAATCAAGGACATCTCATCTGAAAGGTAATAACCTCTAGTTGTTTCGTATGTGGCTGAAATAGTACCTGAACTCATACATTAGTCCCATTAGCTTAGATCATTATCCAGGTGATTTTCTCACTAATTAGCCTATATTTTGTTGTTCAGGAAAACTGTACACAAAAATAGAAACTTAGTGACTAAATTGCGGCAACTGTATTCTTCCTACAAAGATATAGCAGAGTCATACTGAGCAATCAGGTGGGAATGGAGAGGTTAAAGCCACAGATGCTTATGTCAGGGGCTGCATGCAGGATTATCCATAACCAGTAAGAACTTTCCCACAGCCAGTAAAAGAAAAGGCTGGAGAAGTGTCTAATCTGTCTAGTCCAAACAAGAAGAGAAAACCAAAGATTGGTAAATGAAATTTAATTAAATTAGCAAAAGAAAATACAGCTAAGAATCTGGAGCCGAGCATTTCTAAAAGTGAAAAGTGTCAAACCCTCGCCAAAATAGTTTCACAATTTGAAAATCAACGAGTGACTAAATCTCTCAGAAATGTAGTAAAAAGTAGAATGTTTTCCAAGTTGTGTTCATCAAGTCTGTTGGTGAACAGTTTCCAGACGTATGAGTGTGTATGTGTGTTTGTGTCGAGGAAAACAAAGTGTGATAATGGTGGCGCTGAGCCAGTCGAGACCCTCTGGGAAGAAAAAGAGCGGAGCTGTTAAATGAACCCAGTGACACCGTTCACTGACAACATGGAACACACACGGGCTCTATATTCCACATTTACATCAAGCACTTACTATTTGACAATGTTATTTACATGCGCACCAATACACCATTCAATACAAGCAATCCATGTATCTGTAGCCAATGTTTCACTCTAGCAGCCATGAGGCGTTTCAGACATCGTCCTGTCTTGCATTTCAAACTGGGCGTGAATTCTGCTGAAGCAAGCTTTCTTAGCAAAGGCTGGGCAGCATGTTTAAATATCAACTATCTTTAAGCACTAGAGTTGGGTAATACAACTAATGAAAAAAATCATATCACAATAATGTTTTTCATATCAGACGATATCAATATGTATCATGATATATATCAAATCATTTTTGTCAAGCTTAAATTTCCTATTACTCATGCGTTTGCTGTGAAGACATCAGAAGGATAATTTTGATTTAATTTCTGTCAGAGATTGAACATGACAGATGTGCTGAACAACATTAAATGTTTCAGAGAAATAAAACAGGCCATATATTTAAACCTAAACTAAAAGCCTGAGTGAAAAAAGCTTTCACATTTTAACACAAACAAAACAGTCCATCTTCACCGACAACACCGGGTATATACGCAGGGGTGCGTTCCGTAATTACTAGAACTGGCATAAACCAAAAATGAAACTTAACTTGCTTTGAACATCCGACTCCTGGCTTTTATGCCTCTGTTGTACGCTGGAACCCAAACACTTCCACTCTACCTTTCAGTACCCCGGTCGCCCCAGTTCTGAGTCATATTTCCTCCAGTTGAAGACTCATTCCTTCCTTCGGCCCAAACAGAGTGTGTGCTGCGCCTGCTCTTACACCTCTGCTGTGGGCGTCAACCTAACTTGACGTGGCTCTGATTGGTTCGGTGTGGCGCTACTTAATTATGATTGGCCGTTATGTCCGTCAAAACATGGCTGAATTAATTCTATGAAAATTGTATCGAGCATGTCTCATATTTCTAACAAGGAATAACTATTTTGCAATCTATATCGTTACCATTTTATTGCCCAACAATTCAAATATGTAATTTCATATAACAAAAGACTTACTGACAATAGGCCTATAGATCTGGAGAAATAGATCTGGATTTACAGTTTGACTGTGCATTCACCAAGTCACACAACAGACACAAGATTAGTTAACTTGAGTGGTACAACAGTACTGTGACATGCACACCGTCTGTCAGAAACATGACAGCACAAACATTTTCAACACAATGATCCAAGTTCCATCCACCCCATGGTCCACACTGGTTTACTGCAGTTCTAATCAGCCCTGAGCTTAATTACTAAGGACAATTAAAATGCTCTGCTGGGCTAGTACATCTTGAAACTGACTGGTCACAAGTATCTAAAGATGTGTGTATGTCTTTCCTCCAACATCTCATGCCACTGCACTGGGCAGATGCAGTACATGTTTAATACCAGTCTCATGCATAAGGATACAAATTACAGGCAGCTGAAAAATCAAGCTAGTGTTGAATACTTTTAATCAATGAAACCAACTCCGGTTTCCTTGTGTGTAGTTCAGGAGGCTTCACACCAGAGCTACAGCTGTGGAAAATGAACCACGACAAACCACGCACTGTGCATCTGCAATAAAATAACAGTTCACATCTACAATTAAGTGACGCAGCTTTATAAAGTTCCAAAGAAGTATTTATCCAACATACTGTACATGATCCATCGGTTAGAGTCCGACATTGTTGTGTGTTAAGATACTTTGAAGGAACTCTTCATGTTCCTGCAAGTCCGCTCTGTGCTCTTATGTCAGGCCTTCCCCACGTTGTTATGGAACACATTCCAGTTTTAAATACCTGAGTGGCAGTCTGCTGACACAGCAACACCCAACAGTTTGGGCACAAATAAGCTTCAGTACAACCCATTGTCACTGGGTGTTCACCAGCAGTTATCTAACCAGCCTGTCTTTGCTTTGCGTGTGCGTGTGTGCGTGTGTGCGTGTGTGCGTGTGTGCGTGTGTGTGTGTGTGTGTGTGTGTGTGTGTGTGTGTTGTGACGGTGAAGGGGAAGCCACTGTCCTGAAACAATGAACAGTTAGGAAAACATTTTCCCTCTCCGTCGACTCAGTGGGCACCAGAGCATGAGCTCCACAATCAGCCAGTCACACACATTCATTCACATTTTCAGCTCACACTTATACACTGTTCTGGATCTTAGTACACCACAGCACACATTCCCCCCAAAATATGCTATTTGATGGCCATTCTGAGCTCAAAAAGAAACCAAATGTGTCCATATTTGATGATGGATTCCAAAACCCAGAGTCCTGTGCCAGTGGCAAATACTAATCCGATAGCATTTGTTCAGTCTGTACATCTCAGTGTATAAAACAGATCCATCTGTGGTCAGGCTTCATGATAAAGCATTCATGCAATAACATCTGTCTAAAGAGCACATATTTTGTAAGGACTTGAGGCCAAAAATGCATCTTAAAATGCATCAACTAAGGCTGTCATGATCATGTATTTTACATTCAAGGGTATATTAACACCTGCTTCATTTGGTTCATTTAAAATGGACCAGAGTTTGTTTCCACATAAAGTCAGGTGTGAATACCAACATGCGAACTCTAATTCAAACCAAATAAGCAGACCGAAACCAGCTAGAAGAGGCATTGTGGGAAATCAACATAACTAGGAGGAGCTGAGCCTCATGGGTAGCCAGAGCTAACAGCAGCCGTGGACAGATGTGGACCAATGTGGAGACTGAACGTCTCATGGACATTTGGTCAGTGGTCACATAGAACCTCCATGTTTGTTCATCAATACCCACCGTCTCTGAATGACCCCGCCCCCGACTTTTCTGTCCAATGCCAGTGCAGCTCATCACATGCGTGCTTCTGTTTACAAATTTTGGTCCACTAGCAAAAAGTACAATGAGAATGCAATCCGACCCAAACGAAAAAAATAAAGTCTGCATTCAATTTAAACCAAATAAGCAGACCAAAGGACATTACAGGTGTGAATACAGCCTTAATCAACAAATTCATTGTTGAAATTAACTGCAGCAAAAAAAAAAAAAAAATTAATAATTATAATAATAAAGTTTTTCCTGTTAATTTTATGGCACAAATAATAGTTTAATAATACACATACTTACACTTGTACTATGTTTAAGTATTATATGTGTACTTGATAAAATGCTGATAATGGCAGGTACCAATAAAAGTGAATCATAATCAATAATCTGATCTTATATAATCATTAATGCATTACATCCATGTTATACAGCCCTGTGACCTCTGCAACCAGTCAACAGTACATGAGCCATTCCAGAGCCTTCAGAAATTCTGCTCCTAATGTGGACATAACCAAACCATATAAAACAATCAGTATTAGTGCAAATACTAAGCCACTGTATAGACAGAAATCAAACAAATATGGACAAAACCCACTTTAATTACTTTAAAAGCGTTGGAAAAAGTGGTTTTCGTCATAAGATATGCCACAGTCCTCCGTTTGGATGCTGTGTGTACATCATGTCTGTGGCTCTCCTCTCCTAAATAGTCCTGCACAGTCAGAGCCCTAGTAAACACACACAAACACACACACACACAAACACAAACACACACACACACACACACACACACACACACACACACACACACACACACACACA